>JBBHKE010002112.1:15000-67233 GCA_037447655.1 Zygnema cylindricum | reverse complement strand
TGGATATCCGGAAGGGAATATTTTTGCTCTACGTTTGGATGAAAAAGATGCACAGATGAATTTCAGCAAAGAAGCACAAAGATGCACAGATGAATTTCAGCAAAAAAACACATACTTTGGAGCTATGGCATCAGCGATTTTGTCATCTGGGAGAGCAAAATCTCAAACGACTTATCGAAAAGAAGATGGTGAAAGGACTTGAAGACGTCAACGCCAAAGACAACCTTAAGGTGTGTGAAGGATGTGCTCAAGGTAAGCAGAGAAGGCTTCTTTTTCATAAAGATGATGAACCTAAACATAGAAGGAAGCTGGAGCTTATTTATTCTGACTTGAGCAGTCCTCACACCTTAAGTCTTAGAGTTTCTAGATTTTTCATCACGTTTTCAGATGAATGCACTAGAAAAGTATGGGTGTATTTTATGAAATCTAAGGGTGAAGCCCTTGAGAAATTTAGAGTGTTTAAAACCATGGTAGAAAATCAGGCAGGAGAGCGGATCCAGATTTTAAGGTCGGATAATGGGGGGGAATATACCATTAATGCTTTTAAGGAAAACTGCAAAACCTGGGGGATACAGCAAGAATTTAGAGTAGCTTATAGTCCGCAACAAAAGAGAGTATCAGAAAGACTTAACCGAACTTTGGTTGAAATTGCACGTTGTTTAGTACATAGTGCAAAATTGGATCAAAACCTATGGGCTGAAGCTATCCTTACTGCAATTTATTTGAAAAACCGTTCTCCTAGTACTTCTCTGAAATATATTACACCTAAAGAAGCTTGGTCAGGCTTTAAACCAAAAGTTAAACATTTTAGAGTTTTTGGAAGTAAACCCTTTGTTCACATCCCAACACCGAATAGAAAGATATTTGACAAGAAGAGTTGGACTGGTGGCTTTGTAGGTTATGTCACAAATACAAAAGCTTACAGAATTTATGACCCAATTACACAAAAAGTTCATGTTAGTCGAGATGTGACTGTGGATGAAGGGAAGGAAAATAATTCAGATGTGACAGATAATTTTGATCCTTGGTACGAAAAACAAGAGACTGTCACTGTTCTCTTTAACAATCAAGAAGAATTGGAAAGTGGGTCTCCACAGACACCAGGTACTCCAGGCAAAGAACATGAAGTGGAGCCTTCGTCATCCACACTAATTTCCATTCCAATTCAGACTTCCGTCATCCCCAGTGGAACATCAACCTTTCAATCTTTACCAGTGGAGAAGTTACCGGCACCACAACCTTCGCAAAGTACAATCTCTCCAAATATGATTCAACAATCGAGATTGAAGGTAACCCCTCAAAGAGTCTCTAATGGATACGTGCTAAACCAAAACGGCTAATTGAAAACGGGAGATGTGGGTTTAGCTTATTGTTTAATGGCGGCAGAGGGAGAACCGCAAACCTTTCATGAAGCTTTTGAGAGTTTTAATTCTCAGAAATGGAAAATGGCAATAGAATTAGAATACGAATCACTGATCAAAAACAAAACTTGGACCTCCTTAGTAGAACGCCCAGAAGAGAAAAATATTGTGGGTTGTAAATGGGTCTTTAAGATTAAGAGGAAATTAGATGGGTCAGTGGAAAGATATAAAGCGAGGTTAGTAGCTAAGGGGTATTCCCAAGAAGCCGGGGTTGATTACACTGAGACTTTCTCACCAGTAGTGAAGTTTAATAGTCTCAGAATTTTAATAGCCTTAGGGGCAGCAAAGGGTATGCAGATGCATCAACTAGATATCAAAACTGCATTTTAAAATAGGGATTTTGAGGAAGAAGTCTACATAGAACAACCACAGGGCATGATAGAACCAAGAAAAGAACACATGTTGTGTAAACTACACAAATCCATATACGGTCTAAAAAAAAGTCCTAGGTGTTGGAAGTTCAAACTTGATACCGAAATGAGAGAAGAGGCCTTTAAGAGATGTCATACTGACCACGACCTCGACACAAGGAGGAGCATAACCGGTTGGATTTTCATGTCTTCAAGAAGACCTGTTAGTTAGAGAGAACAAATTGGAAAGAAAGGCTTAAAATTTGATTTTGTAATCAGCTCACAAGAGTTGGTCTTATTTAGTGTGGACAATTGATAGTAAGCAGAAAATGACCCAGAGAGAGGGTGTTAAAATTCTGTGTCCATTTTCAGCTAAGGACCAGAAGACAAAGTTGCGTGAGAAAGAAGTCAAGGAAAGTCCTGTTGGGTTGATTAGACGTCACGATGCATTTGCGTGGACGTCAAGTGAAGTTTGTTTAGATGTTAAGCATACTCTGCGTAGACGTCAAGTTTTGGTGAAACGTAGTCGCGTACTTGTATTGTACGGCAAGCGAAGTCGTCGCAGATTTTGAGTGTATGTCACGTAACGAATTGTGACTGTTGATTCGTTTACGTAGGTCATAAGTTAAGATGTTTCTTTTATGTCAAACACAAGTAGCGTAGTACCTACGTCACCTACACATAAAATTTACTCATGCTTGACATTGAAACCTTATCATCAATCAACTGAATGATTCTCTCTAATTTTTCCCTGCTACTATTTTTGCACTGAGTGCTTATTTTGTCGTGTAATTAATCTACCTTCTTCGTTGTTCAGTAATTAAGCTTTGTTTTCTCATATAGAGAGTTGTTTTCCTTAGCTTCCTGTCTTGTAATTGATCGATCCTATGGCCACTTTTTCTGAATCTCAACATTCTTTTGGGTTTGCCTCGCCCTCCGCTTCTTGGTCGCCACCATTGTGGTCGCAACCAGCCTATTGACTCAGAAGGGATTCTTCTATGTATGTGTCATGTAGGCTGTGTGTGGTTTTAGATAGAAAAAAATGAGTCTTAACTTAGAGCATAATATAGACTTCAATTCCAAACCAGCAAAAATAAAAAAAACGCCAATTATGATGACTTTAGAGGTCTTGAATTGTCCAATTTTCAACATTTCGTAAAAAAAATGAATTATATGTGAAATAGGTTGAGCAAAATCCACCTTGGGATAGACACACATTCTTTTCCAAATATGCAAAAGTAGGTGTTTTATTGAACTGAACCCTAAACCGAAAAAAAAAATCATTACTGCTCAGGGAAGAGATGGTTTGCTATAAAATGCATGGTGCATATCTCTTAAAAAATATGATATATATGTACATATATATACATTCTTTTATCCAAAGAATGTAAGCGTTTAGGTTCATGAGGCGAACTCGATTCTAAACCCACAAAAAATCAAAAATCACAAATTCAGATAACGTTTTACCATCTGTTTCAGAAGACGGATAATTTTTTAATTTGAAAAGCTCTCAATTTCGGGGGTACCGCCGACGGGCTAAAATCCATTCACAAAACCTCGTTCACCAAAAAACAAGCTTTTTCTCCTAGATATCGACCTTAGCTAGAAGGCCCCAAAAAACAGCATCCTTGTGATTTATTTGCATGGCTCTATGACCACTTCTGTGATCGACTGTACCTAGTTTTGTCTTTTAGATTTAGGGATAACGCCCTAACCTGGGTTCCTTGAACCGATCAATTAGGGATTTTGGTAAGGAGTATCCCTAAAGACGCACGTAAAAATCTTGTGCAAGAACTTCCCTGTACGGAGGAGATGTATGACGATATAGAAGCACACACGCAAAAGTGAGGGAAGGAGTTATTATGATAGAAAAAGGAGAGATAGTAATGGGAGTTACCTAACACTGGGCTCAAATGTGAAGCGCCAAACATTTGTCGTTTGGTAGTTATACTTATGCTTCCACAGCAGTTTACAAAAATCCCACACTGATTTTTGTTGGTCATTTCCACAAGTGGGAGACTTTCCTTCAATTAGATCCAATTTTTAAAAGTATCCCATGCAGGATCCAACAACAGGATATGCTTCACATTGTAGCCATTTTTTCCTGATGAAATGTAAGGATTGACAACAGCCATACATGTAATTAAGCATCTATATGTCAAACACGAACAAAGGAAATTTACAGCACTAAATTCATCCTAATGGGATATTAAACTTGTCATACTCACAATGATCTAAGCTTTCGTAAATTTCCCAGAGACGCTGGGATGGGTCCATTTAACTCATTAAAAGATAAATCCCTGAAAGATAAACCAATGAAACAATATGGTAATAATCATGTTAAGCTCATGCTATCAAGTTCCTTCGGGAACAACTTCTCAAATGAAATCAAAAGTGACTTAAGAGAATTCATTACCAGCATTATGGTTTAGCGTCATCAATCGCTGATGCAAAAATAAGAATATTCCCCCAAAATTTTTAAAAGGAAAGTGTACCGAAATTTTATCACCAACACATGTTAATATCGCCAATTAAGCATAACCGAGCTTATGTCTCTACTTACAATTCTACGAGAGTATCCAAGAGTCCTATAACTTCCGATATGTTCCCTCCAAAACCAAGCCCTCGAAGTTGCCTGCATCAAAAAACATGAGCCTCTCATAATCACTTTATTATTTTACAAATAGTGCATATATTGAGGATAATTGATCAGATAAGCTTGGTACACGGAGGGTTTGGAATTGAAAATCGTGGTTCAAATATCCAATCAGGTAACGTAATTGTATTGATTGGACTCTAAATACTTATTTTATTTTAAATGTCCTCCAACGGCTCTTTCCTCTCAAGATAAGCTAGGGGTTGTTCTCGTTCTCAGAAAGGTAAGTGCCGACAAGGGCTCATGTGATTAGACTATGGTGGAATCAAGGGAAACCGTCTCCCCCCCCCATCTTTTTGGGTTTTTGGGTTTAGATTTCAAATTTATAGAACTTCGTTGTTATAAATCACGCAAGATGAATATTATATCCACAAACATACAGTTTGATTACAATCTTGTTCTCGCAAACTACTTGATACCACTGGCACACATCCGGCGAATCTCCCCATGCGGAAAGTTTGTCATTCTGGTCGACCAGCCCATCCTTGAGTCGCAGCAAGACGCTTCCTGGTCCCACGTCATCCATTGAAAATCTTCAATATACCTCCATGCTCATTCGCTAACAATTCTTTATCTTGCATTGCTACGAAACTTTCTCCCTTTTTTGGCCGGACAAGAATACAACTAATAGCTATGGAAATTCTGACATGATGGTGCATGACTGTAACGGGAATAACTAGACACTTGTCTATTTTAATTGATTTTGGTTGATTTCCGTTTGTTTATAGTATTACACTAGTTCAAATTAAAATGGGAAAGGTGCAAAATGTGGTGGAAAGTGAGAAGGTTTGTGACATGTAAGAACATGAAAAAACTGAAAGTTAGAACTCAGTATAAATAAATGAAACCGACAAAACAACTAAAGTGAGGGCGGAGGGGGGGAAGGGAGAGTTGGTACTACAAGCTGAGAAATTATAGAATAACCTATTACCTGGTGTTTGTGGTGGTGGTGGCGAACTTTGGGGAAGAGGACTCCATGGAGAAAGTGGAGGATTTGGAGGAGGTGGAGAAGGTTGAAACTTTGGTGGGTTGGGAGGTGAGGAGGGAGGTGGTCGGGGAGGTTGCTTAGGGGGGGGTGGAGGAGGGCGGCGAGGAGGCGGTCTAGAAAGCGGTGGAGGACGAGGGGTTGGTGAAGGGGGAAGAGGAGAAGTGGAAAAACCTGGTAAAGAAGACAAAAGTGGAGGAGGAGAGGGCGGAAAGGTAGGAGGGGGGGGGGGGAGGAGGTGAAGATGGTGGAGGAGAGTTAGGAGAGGGAGGAGGGGGGGCCCAAAGAGGTGAAGATTGTGGAGGGGCAAAGGAAAGAGGAGGTGGAGATGGTGGAGGAGAGGAAAGAGGTGGGGGGCGAGGAGGTGTCGAAGAGGACTCCATGAAGAAGGTGGAGGATTTGGAGGAGGTGAAGAAGGTTGAAACTTTGGTGGGTTGGGAGGTGAGGAGGGAGGTGGTCGGGGAGGTTGCTTAGGGGGGGGTGGAGGAGGGCGGCGGGGAGGCGGTCTAGAAAGTGGTGGAGGACGAGGGGTTGGTGAAAGAAGAGAGGAAGGAGGGGGCGAATAAAAGGTTGAAGGGGTTGGAGGGGGGGGAGGAGAGGAGAGAGGAGGCGGAGACGGAGGAGAGACACGAGAGGGAGGAGGGGCCGGGGAAGGGGGTGGAGAAGAGGAAGAAGGGGGCGGAGATTGGGGCGGTGGTGACTGCGACACTACAAAAAAATGAAAGAAGAAGCCCCATCGTCAGGCAAGCCATGTCTTACCACATGAACATCAATGCTTTCGAGAATGTGGAATTCTTTGAAGGTCCATTAGTGGCAAGCAATTTATTGTTTTGAAAACCATTTTTCTGTTGCAATCATTTCGAGGCAAGGTTGGAGGATTGAGAATGGGAGGAAGATACATAAAGGAAAAGAAATACGTGGAGAAGATAGGGGTAACAAGCTGAAGGGGAGGATAACATGGAGTTGTCGATGGCGTAGTTGAATAGGGATGTGAAAGAATAGGATTGGGCGAGGAGAGAGGGCGACTTTAATAAAAACAAGGTACAGAATATGCTGGTAAATTCTTATGTACATATTTGAATCTACTCCCTATTTCGTCAAACAAACAGAATCTCTGAAACTTCAATACGGAAATCAATGTAAGATTTTGTTCGGACGAGACTAGCTCACTCCACGCGTTTTAGCTTAAAAAACCCTAAACAACCTAGTTTACCGTAAGTTATAAGTACCATAAGCGTGTTTTTGAGAGAATTCGTCATAAAATAGAGGCTGAATTGTTTGATTTCAGATTCTGTGCTATGTATACCTCTATAAGAACATACATATTTCTGTAGGTTTTATGCAATTGACACCAATAATTACTATATAGCAACATCCAAAACAACAAACATATGTTTCACGTATTAATTTTATGTGGTTAACTTTTGGTCATCTACCAATTCTAAAAGGAAGAACATGACGACAATTTTTGCACCTAATTAGGGTTCCTTTGGGTTTTTATTATTCAAACATAATTTTTTATTCATCTCTATTTTTTATAAAAATATGCAGTTTTAGATAAGAATTTGTTTTTTGACGAAAGTCAAGTTTGCCTTTGCGTTGACATTCTGTTTTATGAGCTCTTTGACTTTCACTCGCTTAGCTGTCATGACCTTATTGGGCTACACATTGTTAAATGCTTGTCCAAACCAGGTAACTCATTTATCTGTGGATTAACGAACCTCTTCAGATATTAAAAAGAGAAAATCGGTTAAGAAATTTGATCAACTGGCCTCCTAAAAAAAAAAAATCACGTTAATCACAAATTGAAATCCAGTATATTTCTAGAAAAAAAACGACCATATGTAACTCATGTATAAAAGTGAAAAGAAAATGAAAACAAAAAAAAATGAAAAAATGATATGGGGGACATTCCGTACATGCGAGTAGTTTCATGTTTTCTACCTTTTCTCAGACCCCTTCCAATGTCAGCAATACCTCCTCAACTTTTCCATGTTACCCCACGCAATTGCCTATCTAAACGAGATATTATTTCTCCAACATGAAATGTTACATAAAGGTTTGCGTTTGATGAAGAGATGGTGTTTGTTGATTGTTGAATGCGCTATTCGTGCTTGGAAAATTTGTGACAGATATCACTGAGGTTTGGTGAATCAACACGTGAACTAGAAATGAAAAGTACAATAGTAGCGTGATGGTCAAGCCAAAGGACCAGATTTTTAAAATTATGATGCATACTTTAGAAAAATACAAAAATTGCACAACAAGTTAAACAACAGTACGATTACTTTAATTTAGATTGCAGGAAAGTACTATACAAATATTATAACTTATAACATAGGAAATTCAGCTTTGTTTTACAATTTCAGGTTGATGGTTGTTAAGCAAATGTGATCATTAAGATCTTGTACCACAACTTTAAGATTCGTTGACCAATCAATTGTTTGAACAAGTGCGCTTCCATTTTCATTACAATCGGAGGAGGAACAGAAAGCTAGTGCATTACATACAACGACTAGCAAAAATATTGTGATTTACCTATGATCGAATTGCAATCGCTAGAGGAAACAGAAGCTATTCACATGCTTTCGAATGGGTTCAATACTACCTGGGAAATTGCTGTCAAAGCTCCAAGATTGAATCCCATGAATGTCGACGCAGTTACTAGTTCCGGCGGAGAATCCAAGGTATGCCAGAGTAACTGTTTGGCACGTGGCGCAGGCAGATGGCCTCAATAACTCGCAAAGAGATTTCCTGTATGTAAGCAAAGGCGTTGGTGGCTTTGAATTCCGTTTGCTGATATACACTTGCAAACTTTGACGTGTGCCATCATACTCCACCCATGCGTACTTGATGGAGAGACTGAAATCATCCAGAATAGTCGTTGTATTGTACACCACAGGCGCAAAAGCAAAACTTTCACGTATTCCCACGTATCTTCCAGGAGGATCGTAGCTGTTTCTCTTCGTGTCAAAGATAATGCTCACACTCCCCACAACAGGCTGACCTGTGTACTGCAGCGCAAGTGCTTCACCTGATCCTCCCAATTTGGAAAATTCAATGTTTGACCCAAGAATGGTGAAGGCAATGCCGTCGCCATGGCACCGTTTGTTGTTGCTGGAGATGCTGAAAGAGAACTGCGCGTTGAATGAAGCTGGTTGACACCCGCCAGTGCCACTATCTCGGAGAAGAGGGACCAGATTCCGATAAAATGCTTGTCCAACGTTGTAATAACTAGCCGGTGTAAGTTGAAGTCGGGGGTACACAAGTTGAGATGATCCACGCAAGGTAAAAAATGTAGATGAACTAAAATCCGCAAATGAAAACGCAGTGTAACCTGGTGAATGACGTTTGGAATTTGGATAAGAGAAATACAGATAGAAACATATATGGCATTGTACAGCCATATAGTCGAAAACATAATCTATCACAGATTCAGCTCTTGATACTATTACCATGGGTACAGGTTTCCACACAATATCTGGTAGAGCTCGGTAGAGTTACCTATAGAGCTTAGGAATGTGTGTTTCTTTGACTATACGTGAATTTAAACAGCAAAATACAGATAAGTGGGACAAAGCTTTCACACATCTTTTTCCTTCTCAATCTCATAAATAACAGTGTGAGACAAAATCAAACATAGGTAACGAAATACCGTTTTGTTTGGTTCATTCATGACGATGAGACACTAAATTTTGACATTCAAAACGAATGAACTGCAATGAACATTATAGGAAAGAGCAATTTTGTAAAACAAATCCAACCATACTACAAGTTTTATAATATAAACCATAGGAAAGTAAAACTTTGTGCTGCAAGTTGGAGTTTGATTTGATATGAATTGAATATAGGTAAATGTTGAAGTTGGCATAAAGTTATTTTGGCGGAGAGATTTTTACTGTGACAATTTAATCGATAAACTAATTGTGACGCTTGCAATGCGTAGTTTAAAGTGTTGTGCACACGCCTAATATTGTCGTTCGCGCAGAGCAGCTCACTTAGTGCGAAAGAAATGAAGTTACACGACAAGGAAAAATTGTAGAAACTTCTTTCAAGATAATTCTTGAGAGTGAAATCATTATTAAGGGTAATTTATGCTTGTCCTACTCTAGGGTATTTCACCTGAATTTTACGTCCCGTTACATTCATTTATTTGTCACTCGCCTGAATTTGCATGTACGGCTCTATTAGTCTATTTTTTCAAGAATGTCTCTGTTTGCATCTATTTACTTACGCGCGTACTACAGTACCTTTTGTCTTTTGTGCACTACTGTTATTTTGCTCTATTACAAAAGATTAGATCCATTACTTCGATTTGGTTCCACGTATCTTTTGTTGTTCACTGCCCAGCGATAGTCGTAACATCAGATTTACGGATCTTCGAGTACAATGCATTTAAAGCGCACGATAAAATCCACACTAATTAGTATTGTGCGACTTTGTATAAAAGGATCTCTTCGAAGATCAAAAGAGTAAACTTTCAATCATCAAATGGATTGAAAAGAAACAAATTCTCGCTCCTCTGACACCATAGCCTACAAAACCAGGTTTTCAAGGGAAAAGGTTCACATAAAGCCGCATTTCTTGCATCTATTTTGCCTGTAACCAAACCCTAATACCAATCAACTCAACAAGATTCACGTTGTTTTTTCCGTACTAAACAAAGAATCAAGACGGACTTAACCATTTACAATATGTAACATCTAAAATAAGACATACTACACCAGATCCCCATGTTTCTTATAAATCAAATCAATATATACAGCAAGCTGGCAATTTGGACAGTCTGTCACTAGCGTGGTGGATTCTAATTGTGACTAGGTTATCTGAACTCTACTATCTTATTATGTACTCCTTAGATGGATATTTGATTATGGTGTGAATGCCCCAATACTGCGATTGACTTCTTTGCTAAACAAAATCCAACCAGCCCCTCGGAGTCAACCAAATAACCATCACATTTCGGCCCCATTAGGCCACTTTTCGGACCATTACAGGACCGATTACCCACTAAAGTTCAGATTTATGCCATTTTATTCGGAGCAGGGATTTATAAACGACCTAGTCATTGAAAGCTGGTCGTCATGTCTACCAATCATACTAAAGGAAACATAGCGCTGTTTCAATACGAAGAAAGCTAAACAAATGAGTCAGCGATCAGTGTTGACATTTGCCTATCACTACCTGTGAGCGAAAGGAAGAAAGCGGTGAAAGGAGGATAAAGGACCAATAGCTGTTCAAAAGCTAATTAACTTTTGCACAATCTAATTAAATCACATATTTTACATGATTAATTATTTTGGAAAAATATTCATCACTTTTCATAACAAAGGAGTCAAAAAGAAACATGTGATGCTCCGGAGCGAAGAGATACAACAAACGAACCACAAACAAAGTACTGGACCGAAATTAGTGATTGAGAGAATCAATAGAAGAAGTCCGATGCATAGTAAACGAAACACTTACTTGGAATTTTTGTGTACAAATACCCAAAGCCCACTTTTAACCAAGATGATCTATCGGTATTGGACTTTATCCAACATTTTGTTTCATTTTGAATCCTAAAGCCAGCGCAGGTGCAGTCTTCTGCGCACTTGCTTTGGCATTCTGCCACGCTCGCATCGTAATAGGCGATGTTGCTTCCGGCAACGTCCGTGTCGGCGTAAGGGGTGTAGGCGTACAGAACATCCTTGCACGCTTGGCCATCTGCATGGTGAAATGGATCCGGGTGACTGATTGTCATATATACACTTCAGTCTAAATGGAAAGAAAGGAAAAAAATATAGAAGTACGAAATGTAGCTTTTACACTGCGCCAATACCATATTTCTAAATCAATCCCCCCCCAGTTGGACTTTACATTTTTTTAATTTTGCGTACCATATAGCTAAGAATTCACGGGAAAAACTACTCAAAATAATAGCAGTAGACATTCAGATCAAAACGAGAAATATTAATTAAAACACAAACGTCAGGAGGAATCGCCCTTTGCAACTGCTGACGAGAATGGAAAGTTTACCTTTTGCCATTCACTATCCTATCCTTACTTAAAGCAGATTAAATGCGGGAAATGATGAACGCATGCGATGACGTGATGGATTACGATCAATTTCTGTGATAGTGACAAGAAAATAGTTGAGCCTGTCTGCTCACATTCACTTGATATTGCATCTTCCAACTCACCATAGCCATAAACACGGACTTCGCAGAGTGAGAGTATTCTATTTGGACCACTTAGGCGTACCCAAACGTATCGCCCGGAGCTCAAGCATGTCTTTGTAAAGGGTCGTGCAGCCCCGGATCCATTGTAATAATTGGCAGAGTCGCACTCTTTGTTTCCGTCCCTATCCCACCTTCGTTTGCTTGTTCCCACCCATACTTGAACCCCAATCATTCTTTCCAGACAACAGTTTACCCGGGCCCATAGCTCCACATTCTCAATTTGTGAGGATTTCCCGAGGTCCACCATCCACCAGGGGTCAGTTTCGCCATCATTGGTTGTCGCATTCAAATAGGTGTGTGAACAGCTGCCGCCGCTGAAAACTCCATTCACATCGCCGTCAACTGCAAAGTTTGCTGGATAGCGGACTCCACGACTGGCAAACGTGCTGCTCTGGTACGCGGGACGGCCCATGGCGTAATTTACTAGAAGAAAAACCACAAAGATTGTCGCTCTCAGGCACTCAAACAAAAACAACTGCTACATGACGGCTTCGACACCATGAACAGATAAACAAAACGATAGCGATAGCAGAAATACACTTGAGAAGACGATATTACAATTGAGCGAGAATTGGTTTCATATCTTACTCAACAGTCAATCACCAAGAATCAAATTAACTGGATCAAATTCGAGAGAAAAAAACCAAAGAACATGAGATGAAGATTTTAATCAAAATCTAGTCCCTCTAAGTCAAGCCAGAAACTATTTTTGTCCCGTATACTCTGCTCTGTAACCCCTGCCTGCTGCAGGATGCTAAGGCTGCTAGCTACAAGCTGTTAAACTTCTGTGGTAAATAATTACAACAGAGATAGACATCCTCACATGGTTTAGTTTCTAGAACAGGCTAACGGAGCAATGGGATTACTCCACGTTTTTTTGACAACAATAGAAGCATGGAACACCATCAGTAGCTAGTAGAATAAAGAGCTTTTTAGATTTGAGTGCCATTAATTCGAATTTAGGTTCGAGCAATGTGGATGGAAGTTATATGATTACCAAATGAAGGTTAAGAACGTAGAAACCAATGGTACTAATGCTATCTTATGGCCAGAGGCCAAACAACCAGCGTTCATATAGTGTCTGTAACCCTAAAAGCAACTCTCTGGGCACTTCAACACCAACGACAAAACATCAAATGTGTTTAACCCTAAAAGCAACTCTCTGGGCACTTCAACACCAACGACAAAACATCAAATGTGTTTAAACGTACAGTGTGCTCTGTGCACTCTGTTGGAAAGGCAACAACTTCCTTTCCAACAATGACAGACTGCATGACATCCATCAGAAGATCATGTAGGACAAAGAAACCTTGAAATAAAGGAGCACACTTGCCATAATGTTATGGGTCTTATGACGTGTTATTACATCAAGGTTGCCCGAGTTTCAAATCAAATGGACAGGATTTGTTAGAATCATTTTGTCATTGACGTGTCATCTTTATTAGTTAGGGACCAAGGCTATGGACATCGTTAATCTGCTTTGAACATACTACAAAAAAGTTAACAAAATGGTATTTCATACTGATTTTTCTGTCAAAAGGGGTAAAAAAACAAGTGCCTGTCAAAAATGAAAATAATCTCTAAAGATTTGAAAACAGAATATACAACACCGTGAATCGCTGTTAGTGTATTTTAGCGTAAAGAAATAAAAAGTGTTACTAACGTTATTTTGGGTTCACAGACTTAAACCTAACAAAAATTAACGATAATTAACACAAATCACACTAATTTATGTACACATTCCCGTAGTGTAGCCGCTGTAGCCTGTATTTACAAAGCCAACGTTTGAGCATGTGAGAACAGGTTTGAGCGATTTTTTCTCGTGATAAATCCTAAAAGTCAAATCTACGTGCGCTTTCCTGTGTCGACGCCATTGTCTGTCACTTTTTTTGTACTTCTGTATGAATTAATGAGCATTTTTTGTAGGGACCCACACATTTCGTACACTACACTATTTATATACCTCTTGAAGCTTTTATGCTTTTGATAGAGCTTTTGATAGATGCTCTTTTATGACCATAATCACACAATGTTGGTTTTCGTACGAGCCAAAAAAAAATGGTGATGCCAATAGCCAAGGTTGGACTTTGAACACGATACTTCGTTAGGCGTCTCATCGATCTTAAGTTACTTGAGACAATGCAATTATAGTTGGGTTATAAAAATTTTGTCAATGTCAGCACCTCTAAGATTCCATTGGTAAAAAATGTATATAAAATAAAAATATAATTGACACAACTGGGAATAAATGATTGAGCATACGATTATTGACCGTTGACATACTACATAACATCATCAAATCTATGAAAATAACAAAAATAATCATCTGAAACGGGAATTGGCTAAATTTGAGAACATTAAAAGTTGATTGAACGAGGACTTTGGGTTAAGGGGCTTACCTGGAATATTTGCGACGTAGGCTTTTGGGAACACTCGGCTGAACGTTGGATCATATTTTTGTGAAGGCGGCGCGACACACCGTACTCCCAAAACGAAAACATGGAGCATAAAGAAAGCAATCGCACATGGAATGATTTGTGTGGATGAGCCACCAACCATGCCCATATTTTGAATATCTCGTTCACTTCTTTCCTCTCTCGCTCCCCTTCCCACTCCCTCTCCCTGTCTCTACGATGTCACTTTCCTTCCTCTCCCTCTCCCCCCTATTCTCTTCCCCTCCCTTTTCTTCCTGTTTGATGGTCAACTTTCACGCTGCAAAACACCAATGTTTTTGACAAATCAGTTTTCGAAATTTGAGTAATTATTCATGCTTTGTAAAGTTTATTAACTTTCTATGTCTGTTCTGTTTTTTTAAATTGTATCGTATTCAGCGTTAAGGGTTTCCGGGGCAGAAAATGAGTACATGAATACGATAAAATAGACAAATTCTTATAGAAAATCCTTTAAAAGAAAATGTACTCTCTTCTTCAAGATGTGTGGTAACGACAGCTTTTTTGGGGTTTTCTCTTGGGTTTAGACATTTATGAGCTTGCACTATTTTCGCTACTAAGACGACTGTCTTTGGAGAAGAAATGAAGCTGAAAGAAAAAAACAGTAGCTTAAAAATGTACACTTTCACTGTTAGATATTTTCCATAATGATGAAGTTTATGGAACTGGTGAATGCAGACTGATCATTGTCAATCATTATGACATTTTGGTCTTGTCAGGTTTTGTTGAAACAAACCAGGAAACACTTTTGTTGAACGACTATGGTCCAGACTACGAATGATCACATGCAGATGAGTAAACATTAGATAACAGAAAGTTAGCACTGGCAAAATTTGTCGTCCTTCTATAATTTTGAATACTTAGAATGTCAAGCAGTTCAATTTGTGAAAGATCAACATTAAACCTGTTATGAATTCATCCTTTCATTCCGAATGTTTGGCCCAGTCACGTTTCACATTTTATTAAAACGTTTGCATCTGTTTCGGATGTCTTTCTTCAAACAGTTTCTTCTACGCCTTAACCATTGTCACTAAAAACAAAAGTTATCTTCCTTCCAGCTCATTGGATTAAAATTATATTTTTCACCTATGTGAAGCCAAGGTTTTGTCGCCATTGAGAAAAAAAATAAAAATTGAATAAAATACACAAAGAAAGAAGTGGATCAAAAAGTGTTAATAAATCATACTCTAAATGGAGACACTGTGATGGAATTTTGCGTGGTGGGCGACATTTTATGAGTTGTTAAATACTGACGACTTTACCTATACTGAAATGTTATAGAGGCAAAAGTAGAAAGGTACATATTTGGGGTTTTTTAGAAGTTCGATAGGTTTGTCTGAAAGAGTATCAACTTTTTTACAAACATCCAAAAAGGAATGTAGATTTTCACATGTATTCGATGAAAAGAATCAACTAAAATTAGATTAAGTCAGAAACTTACCCTTCTTTGCAAAATAGGTGAACTTGAAGCACACGCCTCAGGAAGGAGAAACTTCAGGGCGGGTTCCCGCGCTAAAAGACACGAGTGCTTCGTTGTACAAACTGCCAAACTGTTGTTTCAACGCAGCGCACACTTCAAATGTCACGCAGAGGAGACATTCGGATGCCAGGCGGATGTACGGACGGGGCGACGTTTCATCGCAGCAAACGCCTCTGTCATGTCGTCGTCCGTAGAATGGTAGATGGGTGTTCACAAGTACAAGTACTGTACTGTAGTTCCGTCACACAGTTCGAATGGGAGTGTGCCACGTGCAAACATTGAGACATGCTTCGGGCGACGAAAAGGTTTACAGTCAGGATAAAGACACGGCGTCAAAATTAGTAATTACGGATTAAAACACTAATAATGATTCACAGTATAGTTTTCTGGGATCCGTAATTTTCGTACCATGTCAGTGTTTTTTTCATTTTTTTGAAAAACATGTTTATTGAAAATCATTCACGACTCGACACGTGTCTACGCGTAAACAGTGCCCTTTCAAAACTTTTTCAGTTTTCGCATCCGCAAAGCAATCGCTCCATCCAGCCAGTGCTGTCCTGTACGGCGGATGGCGAGAGTCCTCGACGGTACGGCACTACTTGCCAGAGGTCGATAAGTCAAAATTTTAGATACCCGAATCAGACAGTAACTCTGTTTTCAAAATGTGAACACCCTAAATCCGGCCGCGTTACTGCACGCTCCTAAATTGTTACCCGGTAACCCGATACGCGTTTACTCAGAAAAAAGGTAACCGAAACTCGATTTCTCGCGAATACTTGTACTCGCCCGTACCCGAATAATTACAAAATTACCCCGCTCATCGTACCCTCGTTTTCTCTCACGATACCAAGGGTACCAAGTACAATAATGTTGGATAGTACGGACACTAAAGTACCTTATTGTAGTGGTACGTACCTAGGAAAACTTCATTTTTTTTGTTTTTTTTGGTTACCCGGCCGTACCCGATTTTTTTTTTTTTTTCTGTATCAACCCGGCCGAATCCGGCCGGCCTCCAAAATTTGGCACCCGGATTCGTTCCGGATCCGACGCGGCCGGCCGGGTACGGATATGGTACGGATTCGGGTACCCGATTGCGACCTCTGCTACATGCTATTTACAAGCACGACACCTACATACTAAAGATTGGTGCCAGATAGAAATGATGGCCGATGACACCTTCACGTGTCGTACCATCCACCCATATCCACCAAAAAATATTTGTCGAAAGATGTCCTATTTGTACTCCCTTTATCCACTGTTGACTTTTGCGGAATGCCCCCGATTATGGATTTTGGGTTTTATAACCTTATTCTTTATTTTGCCCAATAGAATAGTACTGATATGTGTGTTGTGTACTGGAAGCGTTTTGCCTAAAACTGATATGTACCTTGTTTTAACTCAAAGATAATCGAAGTATTGGTTAATATATCGGTTAGGAAATTATCATGATTGATTAACTATATTTCGCGATGAATTACAAATAAACGTCGGGCCGATAACTATCGACGATGACTCAGTACTATGGTAAGGAATGGACTGTGAAAAAATTCTCAAAAGCCACTCCCCCTCGTGATAGCTCCATACTCATTTCATACTTCATTTACGTAACATACTTTTGTACTCTAATACGTACCACCCCCCCAAAACCGATATCATCGACGATAGTTTTTGTTGGTCTTCGAGCGATATATATCGAAAACCCTCACAGTTCTATAACCGATAATATCAGTAACATGTTCATCGCGATAAGAGATTTCTCATTGCACAACAGTACAGATAATACATTCACGTTGTACGTTTGGAAATTCTTTGAAGATTTCCAATATTTGGACGCAAACCTACTTGGTACTGCTCAAAATAAGAGATGAGTGTTTGAGTTGGTTTACTCGCAAGACCTGAAAGAATAATGACCTAAAAAACAGATTATAGTTAAATGTCCTCATATAACTACTCGCAACCTTTGATAGAAAAACCTCGTTCCAAGTAAGAAATGTTCACGATATAGATGCACATATTTTGTTACACATGTTGAGATGAACGCCACGTAACTAATTTCTTTGCTTTAAACGTCTTTAAAAATCAAAAGACGCAATTCCCAATAGCTCTAAATGCACTTAAATACTAACTGCCCGTAACGAGGCTTTGGGAGAAGGGGAAGTTTTCGGTCGAAAGTAAAAAAAGGTAAAGCACCGTTTTTTCAACCGCCGCCAGTTTCCTAACATAGTAAGTTACCTCAAATCGTGTGACCAATTTGCATCGTCGAAATCATTTTTGCTTTCCTACATGTGCATTACCCTAACTAAACTTTGGGTTTTAGCATGACACTCTAAGAGTCCAAATTTCCATTCGAAGGAACCATGCGAGTATCTCGGTAAACTCCGTACACGTTTCAGCACTCGCAAATTGAACAAAAAATCAAAATTGTAAAATTTTAAACTAAATAAAAGAGTAATAAAACAATGTGGTGTGTTATTGCAAGATACGTGCGCAGGTCCTCCGGATGTTGCGGAATTCGACATCCAATTTGGTGGTTTTTCCCGGTATGCCAGTAACTCATCGTAATTGTTACTATTGGATCAATAGAAATAAATCACAAAAAGAAAAAATATTTAGCACAAAATACTTACACAACAGAAGTATTCACAAAAAGGAACAATCGACCATAGGGGAATATGTATCTTTTAGCCATAGCCTCTTTTACATCAACTTTCACTCCTCTCTCTTCTACACTCCGGAAATTATCACTTACATCAACTTTTACCCTTCACTCCCCAACCTTCTTAATTTTATCACTCTACTCCTCACTCCACTGCACTCCGAATTGGATCACTAAAGAATGATCACTATAAGGATAACACTCCTTCACACCTCTATGCTCCGAATATGTCACTAAGGATCCTTAACACCTCCGAATTTATCACAAAGAATCATCACCACCTCCGAATTGATAACTAAGTATTTCCAAAATAACGGTATACTAAGTAGCTTAATTTGTGATGGGTGTGCTTTAGGGAAAATTCATGAACTTCTTTTCCACACAGAACGTAGCAATAAAGTTGAAAAAGTTGCCAAAAAAGTCGTTGAAAAAGTCTTAGAACTGATTCATTCTAGTGTATGCGGACGTGCAAATGTCCCATTTTTAGGAGGAAAAAAAATGCATGTTGATCCTCACTCTCGATTTCAACAGATACACTCTAAGTATACTTTTTATGAAAAGTGAAGTATTCTCACAACATTAGCGAACTTGACGCAAGAAACTACATGGGAGACCAATTATTCATCTCCGATATGATATTGGAGTGTTAGGGATTACATTGGTTCGAATCCGTACGTTCAATTCAGTCACGAGCCACGTCGCGTTTCACTGTGTTCCGTACATTTTAGTCTTACGCACGTCCATGTTTCGTTTCAGTGCGTTTTGGTTTCGGAATCGTACTGTGTGTCTATTTCACTTGAATGTGGTTTCGCCCTTGTTTTGATCTTTACCTTTGTTGAGGTTTGGTTAGGTCATGTTGGTTTAAGCACACTGCTATGTCCTAGCTTTTGTGATTGTTGTTTGTTTGGGTGTCTTTGTTTTACGTGCCCCTTCTTTTGTGTGTTCGTTTCTTTCGCCTCTCTTTTACGTTTTGCCTGGTTCCATCCACAAAGTTTTTCAGTTTTGGGTTTGATTCCACTTTTATTTTCCTTCCCTTTGTTATTATTGTGCTTTCTGAATAAAATTTTGTTTATTTCAATAAAGTAAAGTAGTATTGTTAGGGTGAAGTTCCATTTGGAGATTTCTGTAATTGTACGACCGACATTACTGGCTGTAATACTTTGAACTGGCCCATCGTGTTAAGTCTGTAAACCACGAGTTCTAATGTGAGTGGTCCCACGTTCATTAAGATCGGATATTAAAAATCGTCAAATATTTTTATCACCGACCAATTTTAACTTAATTTTTCATTTGCATACCATGTACCTGTGTACCGAGTCATCGTACGACAGAACTCCAGTACACTGCTTCGGACAAGGTACTCCGGTGGTCGGCACTCTTTGGAGAGGAGAAGGATAGCCTGGGAGTCCTCCACCTTCTGCCCTGGGGTCCGTTTATCGCCGACCTTTCTCTGGTTTTCCGAAAACTTATGCAAATAAGAGAAATTTTCCTCAGTGTGCTTTGCCAACCTTGGGCGATCCATGGGGCAGTTTGTGGCGGCTTCTGACTTCTGCTGCATGCCGTGCACTAGTTTTGGTGTGAGTTGCTCAACTAGTTTTTATTATTGTGTTTTCTCTCGCTGTTGCTTTTGGTTTTGCAGTTCTTTACGTTTCCTTCTCCTAGTTTGCCTTTCCCTACGGACTCGTCCCTTCCACGCCATGTTCCTTTTGTAACATGTATGCTTTCCCAAGTGTCCGATTTTCTCAGTTTCTTTATTAGATCCTCATTGCCTTTGTTCCCAAGTACTCAGATGGTTTACCATCGCACCTTCTTAATAAAGCTCATGCCATGCTTCATGATGCTTATTCTCCCCTGCGATACTCTCTGCGTTTCTGTAGTTACTGTTTTTCTTGCATTTTGGTGTTAAAAAGCTGCAACAGAGAACCCGTTCATCACCTGCCGATTTTAATGTTTTCCTCCCCAAATGGTAATGATGAAATGCTTATTAAGTACATTTTGCAAGTCAGCCTGCTCCACTAATTTCTAGTTTCACAATGCACGTTTTAAGTATTCTCCAATTAGAAGCTGCACATACTCTTTATTACACAACAAACATTAACTTTTCATGTTTAATTACTGCTTAGGAGTTTCTCCTCTCCCCGTGTTTTATTCGGAGCATGTGCCCATCATAGAAACCGAATGGGAAGTCACAAAATTTTGCTGGGCTATAAAAATTCCTTAGTTGGTTCAAGGTTTTGGAGACCACCATTTGCCTTTTCAGCCAGTCCATCCGGCAAAATCCTTGCCATATTCACACCATAGTTTTCAAATGTGCAAAGACAATGACCCCGTAGTGCACATGTGCCCATGCGGTACAATACGAGTACAGTTTGATGTACAGCCACACAGGGATTCCATTTGATTTTACTTATTTAAATTATAATTCGCCTCTTCCACCATCATGCCCCAAGCCAAGACATGCCCCACCATGCGAGACTCGCGGGTGGATCGACAAAACACACCTGTGACACGCGTTATGTCTGCATGAATTTTACAGATCAGGCTGCTTACAGATCCGCCTGTCCCTCTCCCTCTCTCTCCCCCTCTCCCTACCTCTTTCGCTCTTACACTCTCCTTCACTCCCTCCCGCACTCTCTCCCTCTCTCTAAAAGAGACTGAGAAGTCTCGTCCTGAGACCGGTGGAAGAAAGGCATAGGAGTATCATCGGATAGTGGAGCCTTAGACCAATTAAGAAAAAAGAGACAATAAAGATAGTAAGTTAACCGAATAAATAGCGCACCAGCATCTTAAAATTCAGATTATCCACTAAAGCTGTTTTCTTCAAGAATAATAACAATAATAAAAGAAGTCGAAACCGTTCTGTCTATAAATAGAAATAGTAATTCTTATATTACAAAGACTCCTCGGCGCACAACTCCAGACACACAACTTAATATTATGCTCTGTCCCTAGTCACCATGAATGCCCCACATGCCCCCCACCCAGCTAGAACCAACCTGTCACAAACCCTTAAATCTGTAAACCGACCCACATGACCCCCCTTAGGCTCCCTGGCTCTCCTCAGCGTCTGAAGCTTCCATTCAGATATGCGTTCATTCCCGTTTCCTCGACATAGCGGTCCTGACTGTCCTGGGCGTGACATGACAAGCCCACCTGGGAAACAATTCCAAAGTTGACAAGTTGCCAACATCATCGACGCAAAAGAATGTGATTTTTTAAAACTCTCGATTATATCCAGCACTCAGCCTCGTATGGACCGAAACTTGTTTCAACCAAGTAACCGGTTTTTGGCAGTTTGGTTTTCACCCAATCGATATCAGTTGAAAGCAGAATGGTTCAGTTCGGCCACACCAAACCCGGTTTGAATCGATGTACAAACGTACGATCTTACAGTTAAAAATAAATTACATATTAATTAGCCTACTAATGTACGGAATATGTACAAATAGCACGCAAAATTTGACAAAACAACATTTCAGTATTTTCTAAAGCTTATCTTAACGTTTTTAATCTTTCTAAAAATTTTGAACAGTTTAATGGTTTGTACAGTTCGGTTCGGCAGAAATCCAACAGCGTGCTTTTTTTCGCAAGTCACAAATCCAGGTTCAAACTGAACCGGTCGGTTAGACCCACATGGAAACCGGAATGATATAGACCGAACAGAGCCCAGGGGCTAATTTCATCGCTGCATGGCCATACGCTCATCTAAACATATGATACCTGCATTAGTTTGCACCTACTCTACAGATCCTTTAATGTTGTTTACTGGAAGAGAGTCAGCCTGTTGGTGAAGTGATAAGAGACAAAAAGGAAAAAGATTTTCAAGATCTCTCTAAGGATGAGATTGAAGTATGTACACAAACAAACAAGAAAAGTCCTGTGGTAGTATGTTTATAAATCTGTAACTCTCGCATAAAATGGACAAGAACGAAACTCCTAAGGGTGAAAGTCAAACAAAATTGCAAGTTTAAATATGACGAAACCATAAAATATGCCTAGTCCCTGCAATACTTGGACCTATACAATCATAGCCCAGCTTATTTAGAAACCAGAATACAGAAAGGTCTGGCACACAGACATTATGTCTTCATCTAAATTTTTTAAAAAGTACTGCTTCAAAAAATATGTTGGATAAAATTGTGCACCGTATTCGTGCAGTCTCCCAACAAATGAACTACAAGATGGTAAACCAAAGGCTTTCCAATGTAACATAATCAGGTGAAGCAAACCAGCATACCGAGAAGTTGTCAAAAGCCGTGAAACACCTCCAAAGTGCTGATGCCGCAACCAAAGCGCATCCCCCCCCGACATTTCCTTCTTTCTCCCTTACAAAATGTGTACGAGTCTGCACATACATCCAGCTCCGTGACGCACGAAATTGTCACTCTCAAAGGCTACACAGTGAATCGCTATTAGTGTTAAGAAACAACTAGTATGAGGACTGTTTTAGTGTTAATAATTTTATTTCCGGTGCGCATAACGTGGTTGATTCTGAACCACTAAACAAGTTGGCGTAAAGAAAAAAAACAATTCAGCATTGGTAACACTATTTTGTGAGGGCAAAATAACCGGGATCGGATCAGTGTTATTAACACTAATAGCGATTCGCGGTGTACTCTTTGGTCCATAACATCATCCAGAATTTCTTGCAGAGTTGGGAACAGAATTTTTTGTATCGAAATTCACGGTGTTGCACAAAACTCTCAGAAAAGACCATAGGATACACATCCACAGCCAGAAAGCAACTCTACAACATGAACACCTGGAAAAATTGTACTCGGGGTGTCAGAGCCCACAGCAAAATTTTAGTGAATCAAATAATAAAGGTCAACAAATATGCATCAACACCCTTTACACTTGAAAGAAATTCATCTGTTTCAGTGAAACGTAGATTCGATTGCACGGATAATTTTAGGACAGTTCACATATTTACTGTTGAGAACACTACCTGAGAGCCGCCGCGTACTTCTTCCGCGCCATCGCATCTGCCCACTGGCAGGCTCTGGTTTGTTCCTTCTGCCAGGCTTCAACTGAGTCTGCGCCAAACACCTCACTTGCTTATCCTCTAAAACAACAGTACTTGCTGCCGTCCAGTCGCAAAGCAATAGTCCCATTCTCTTGAGCAATGCATGCATCTTCTTCTTGTCCAGAGCCTTATTGAAAATTTGAGGAATCACTAGAGAAAATAGCTTCACCCTTGCCAAAACCACACAAAGGTCATCCTTGCTCCTTTAATCAAGTCTAGCATTGTAGTCCTGCTACCAAACGAGTTACATCACTACCTACAAGAAACAGCCCAGCGTGGCATTTTCCCATCACTCGGTGGTGGAGATTCGGCCACAATACCACCGACTTGAGTAGAGGAGGCGTAAACTTTAATTCCATCACCTAAATTACTATGAGATAGGACCAGCCCAGGAATCCTACCTCCCAATTCCCGATTCTGCCAACAGAAGTGAGTCTGTCCAAACAAGCCTGAGGATTGTTGACCGACAAATTGCTACTGTCAACCGAACTTGGAGACACTTTTCCCTGTTGCGGTGCAAAAACCGTCGGGGCCCCTAATGATGGAAAGTCCATCAGCACTGCTGCCTCGAACACGGCCTGCTGAGCTATTTCTTTGAAGTGAGGGAATTGAGGCCGGAGTGAAGCTTGGAACAGGTAAACTGGGAGACACTTCATTCCATGTTGAGGTGGGAACTCTCTCAGGACTGCCTGTTCATGGAAAGTACAACAGTACGGCTGGCTGAACTCCTCGTTCGAAGGACAGACAAACAGAGAGGAGCTGCGAAGGATGGTGGACTTTAAAAATAAAATCTCCAACAGAATCCAGAGCCAAATGTGCACGTGAAACAACGTGAGAAACTTAATTTTCAAGTTGTTGTCGTCAATCATGGTCTCAGGAAAAATTATACATTAACCAAAACCGGCTGACATTGCAAATCATCGTCAAACCTTGGCGAATTTTGTAAATCTGACTGACATTCCCAATTAAATTGTTGGGACCACAATAAAGAAGACATTTGCACGCAAGGGAACAAAAACTTATGAGCTAACAGATCGAGACTATAGTCTAGGCCTAAAATAGACCACTACTACACTATTTCAAAACTATCATCTTACTTCGTTCCTCTTTTTATTTTCCGGTGACCAAAAGAGTATTCTCTATAATAAGGTACTTGCCAGGCATAGTATTCGCTCTAATGAGGTACCTGCCAAGCATTTCCTACACTCCACATACATTCTTTAGTTTTGTTGGTCTTGCTCGAGAAAATTCCTAACATGATACCTCAAAGCTTGCAGTGGAAAATATTTCAGATTCCAAGATTGAACACCATTCACAAACGGCACACATTGTGACAACAAAAGTTGAAAGTGAAACCCTTCAAGCAACAGTCCCTAGCTCCTCTTTGACTCCTCAGTTAAAACAAGGACAGTTCAGTTGAAGTTAAGAAGGTCAAACAGAGAGGAAATTTACAGAAAGCCAAAAAACCAGATTTAATTGCAGCTAAGAAGGTGAAACAGAATGCCAATTTTTGTGAGCACTAATGAGAGCCGATAACAGGCCGGCACCGGCAAGCATTGCCGGTCTCGCTAGAGGACCTTTCCCCTCCCATATGTCGTTAAGGGCTAACAAACCATCAGCGAAATCCTGAACCACAGACAGCGTGTTTAGGAACTTCTTAAATTGAATAGCTTGAAGTTTTCTCAAAGTCTTCTCCCTTTCCTCAACATTAATCTGACCTTCACCATTTCTCTGCAAATCAGTCAAAAGCTTAGCCTCTGTCTCCATAAGCGAAAGCATATGAAGGGACTTTAGGGCGACTGAACCAAAGTAGCCGATGAATTCCGCCCAGGCACTTATCTTTTGAAGCTTGTCACTGTGGTGCTTGTCAATGGCTCCAGCTTTCACCTGTTGGAAACAGAACAGTGTCGCAGGTCAACGGACTGAAATGCACATCAGTACACCGTGCACCCGCTGTTAGCATGATGGTTTTCCCGCCCAAGTGCTGAAAAAAACATTGACGCTAACTGCGATGCGCGTTGGTGCCATAAACCGACAAAAACCAGCATTTGCTTGTGATAAGAAATCTACCGCACTCCAGTGAAGATGCACAATTGGCAAAAACTCACACACTACTAACTCCCAAACGGCCCAGAAAACTGGATGAAACTAAAACTGAGGCTTGTCATAACCATGGACTTTTTCATGAACCTGTAGGTCATAGGAGCACATTTTCACTGTTTCAGAAAAAAAATGCATTCCCCTCCATGGAAAAAAAAAAAACTATTTAAACCAAATAAAAGCCAGCAACCGTTGATGGTCAAAAAGAAATGTCACTGTTGTATGTGAAGAACTTTTCAAGACTTTAACAAACACTGATGACGTCAGACTTTAGAACTGGCATTAGAAATTAGCCTTCTAGCCGATTTTTTTTTTTTGTTTCGTGAAGAAAAACAAAAAGCGTAACTGAAGGGTAAACAAAGAGATAAATACAAAAACAAGGAAATAAAACTAAGGATCTTACCAGCCACACAAACTGCTCCACGAAATAATACACACCCTCCCCTGTGGTCGCCACTAGTTCCAAAACTCCTTCGATTGTCGTTAGCGGCGTTCTGCGCAGCGTATTCACACTCTGCAGAAACTTCCCGAGCCGATACGCCTTGCGGCTGCCGCCCACGCTGGACTCGAAACGCGCCAGCCTTTGCGCGATATCCGTTTTGGATTCCCGCAGAGCCAGCGCAAGAGCTAGTTTGGCCGAATACCGACAAATCTTGAGGGTTTTGTCGATACCATCCCTTTTCTGCAGAAATGCGACTGTTTGATCGAGAGTGTCCGCTCGACGGCCGCCTTTGCTCATAGCGGATACAGGGGTGCACAGCCCGGCGTGTACAGTTTCAAACGCCTCGTGCAAGACCTGCGACTCACCTGCGAACCGATGCTCCCTCCGGAAGCAGCAAAGGTTTGCTTCCCTTGCATGATGCAAAATGTGGAGGCAGCTTCTGTACGGCCTGGCAAGGGAGATAGATGATTCATCGATTCTTCCCTCCGTGGGTCTCCCGCTGTGGACAACAAAGCCAGGTTGACGTTTGCAAGTCCACGTGGCGTAAAAAGGAGGCCCCTCTCGACATTTATCTAAGATCGAAAAGGGAAATACTGACGTGGCAGAAGATGTCACAAATCCTTTAGGTAGGTGTACGGTATCGTTCACGCTTCCATTCCGTATCGAACTAAGGGTATGTCCCCATGTGCATAAGTAAGGGTTTTTTTCTGTCGTTTTCCTGTAAAACTTAGCGCCGTACTGCCTAAGTTGCAACCGTACGAAAAAAAGGAAAAAATGAAGTACATATTGCGTCATCATCGAATTTAAGATGTACTACATATTGTCGTTTTGTGTTCTTCGACCCACGGCCACGCCAAAAAACGTCTATCTTCAAACTTTTCTTTACAGGAAAGATGTGTTTTAAAACAAAGATTCTTCGAAAAACAAATAAAAACACGTAGTTGCACGTGTAAGAAATTTCCAGGAAATTTTAAAAGAATTCAAGCGACGACGAAAAGTGCACGATCCGCTAGGTTTTGTCCGTTTCCTTTCAGTTACGACAAAACAAAGTACACACTTTGTTTGGTTTTGTCCGTTTGCGCTAGGTACGGATTTTATTTCGCGAGGGGTCTAAGATCCGATGCCATTTCACGTCGAGCGGACATGCGACGCAAAGGCAAATTGCATCTTCTTCAACCGTGAAACGGCACAGGCTGGATGGCGGTACGTCTACAATGTCACGAAAACTCATGCGACGTCACAACCTGCTACAAAAAATAACGTGCGTCATCACAGAATGTAGACGTTGACAGCCGTCACGGGAATTGTCAGCGTATACAATCGTCACACGCTTAAGTAACTATGTCGTTGTTACACATAGGGACACCCGAAATCCGGGTCCGTCGGATCTGCGCTAAAAAACAAAGTTTTTTCTCTAAGTTTCAAGTACATGGAGACGCACCCTAACTTTCGAGTTTCGACTGTACCGTACAGCAGAGGTCGCAAAAGTCAAAATTTTACATAACCGAAACCGACCGTTTTTTTTTTTCAAAATCTGAGTACCCGACGCCCGACCGGGTTATGTCACGCTCCAAAATTGACAACCGTTAACCGAAACGCGTTTACGAAAATAAAAGTTAGCCGAAACTCGATTTTTCGTGACTAACCGTACCCGCCCGTACCCGGAAAAGCACAAAATTACAACGCTCATTGTTATTAGCGTTAAGCATTTAATGTAAAATTATGATCAATAACACTATAAAATATAAGGAGACGTGGCAGGTTGTAATCCACGTCTTTAAATAATGTTGTTAACTCTATTTTGTGATTTTTGGTTGTAAATAGTAGCGACTTATTAACACCAATAACAATGAGCAGTGTAGTGGTACATCTCCCTTTGCAAAAAAACAGTTCGTCTACCTCTACTTTTTACTATTTTGTCTTTTTGCAATCTGTCTTGACGAATATTTTTTTTCCTCGACAGTCACCTCCCTCGAGAGATTTTGTCCTAATTTTGCGTGTAACTCTTAGATTAATGTTTAAACTCTTATGTTAATGTTTCTTCTCTCGCAAATCTAACTTTTCGCTACATTTTAAAAAACAATAATTATTTTGTAGTATCAAATATAGAAATAAACAAATCACAAACTCGTCCTATTTTCGACTCTATTACACAAATTCTCAACCTCAAACTCAAAAACTACACAAAATCCATAAATCTAAATTTGGTATAAATTTGACGCTTTGGTAATTTGATAAAAATAAACATTCCGGTTTAAAAAAAAAAACAAAATAGCACTAGAAAAATTGTGAAATACAACAAAAATTTCAAAGAAAAAAAAACAATTTAACTAATACTAAAAAAATAAAAATAATTAGAAAACAAAACATAACAAAAAACTATGCATTTAAAATATCTCGGTTGAATCTAACACACAAAATATCAATGACAATTGAAGCCGCTAGTGACCTCCTCTTCTTTGTTATCGTGTTCTCGGCATCCGGAAAATTGCATTCGAACATGGAGCTAGAAGTTGGAAAAGCTAGAATAGATCTAGCAACACCGGCTAGAATAGGAAATCCTCCGTCTTTCGCACGTACATTTTTTTTTCCGCCATTCAAGTTTGTTAAAGTTCAACCCTTCGTCGTTGGTTAATTTGAAATCAAAATAGCTTTTCAATTCGTCATTAACGAGCGTTTTTTTGTCGGTGGTACTAACAACTTCATTTTCGTCATCGATCTCACCAAAAAAATTGTGGAAACCGTCCATACTTTGCGATGTTTTTCGATTTTATGTGATACGTTGAGGACTACCGAAATCAACGTCATCGTCGAGGTCGTTTGCGAGTTCTCGAAGTTTGACCCTCGCGCTTTCAATTTCGGTTTTCGATACCCCAATTATTTCAAGCTTTTGTTTTTATCGGGGATCTAAGAGAGTTGCGGCAATATGTTACTCATGAAAGCCCCACTTCGGTAGTGCAAATTTCATAAAAAAAAAATCATTTTTTGCAAGTTCGGGGAATCTACATGGCATTCTTTTTCACCGTCATTGTAAGATGTTTTACTTATCTTACAGTGGTTATGGAGAGACGATAGTTCAAACAAAACCAAATATAAAGTTGGTTCTTTAAATTTTTCCAACTTTAGGGTCGCTTCTTGAAACCTTTACAAAAATCGTATAAGTTCGGTAAGGTGAGTCTTATCGATACAAGCAAAAAGTATTAATTTATTTTTTGTTTGAGCAATTGGTCCTATCCCATTGAATACATCGTAAATACTCTTAAGCATTCTGAGCAAAGAATTCTACCACGTTGCGTTTTCTTGTTTTAAAGTGTTTTTCAAAAGATTTTGTAAATTACTATGTTTGAAAAACGTGACCAATGATTTACACGCGTCAATTAGATAAAACAATTCAAGGACTTCCACATCGTATTTATATTTTTTAGAAGTTTCGCTCTTATTCAACATCGTTGTCACAATTGTAGCAATTTTATGGTCCGCGCAAGGTATCCAAGTAAACATACTCGGTAGACCTTCAGCCGCACACATGTCAGAGCCACTGTCACACACGACAACGCGACAATTTTCCAAAACATCGAAATTGGACATTTCAAAATTGGCCAAAAAAAATTTGAAAGTCGTTAAAGCATTTTCCGCGGTGTGTTTTTCCTCCGTAAAATAATCGACTTGAAGCGTCCGTGCATGAAGTTTAAATTTTGTGTCAATAATGAGTGGTTACTGACATGAATGAGGTTCTTTCTATTGTCTCAGTCTAGAGATCGGTCGTAAATGCAACAAAAATATTGTTATCAATGTTTTCTCTAAGTTTTGGGATGATCAAACTACGGATATCTTTCGCAAAGGATATAATGTAGTTTTTTACGCTACTGACGGACGGGAGAAGTTGGTCGATGTCAACACTTTTGTTGGACGAAAAACCAACATCAAACAATGATAGAAAAAATGCTTAAAAACCTGGGAAAAAAAAAACAATAAGAAAATACATACAATCACTAACCATGCTTAAAAAAAAAGGTTTTCTGCCGAAACGATTTTTTTTTATGGATAGACAAATAAAAAACAACATCATGACAAACCAAATAATAATAAAAAAATCAAAATAAGCGTATGAATATTTTTTTTTTATAAAAATATAGTTATGAAGCTCAAATATATAAATTTATTAACAAAACAAGTTATAATGGCATATTTATTAAAGCCATCTTAAATGGGATTTAAAACAAATCATGCATGAACCGTCGACTATGGAAAATGGTAGAAGGTCCTCACAACACATCAACGCCACCATTTTTGCATTTTTTTTTTGGTCACTCATGTTCGCCTCCGTTTTTGAAAGAAACTTATGAAAAAGTCCTCTTGAACTATCTTTGTCGGCAAAAGTTGAATTTGTGTGAGTGTTAATTGTTGAAGTACCGTTTGCTGACTTATATTGATAAACTATGAAACATGTATTCCAAGCCACAAAACCTGCCCCCTTTACCATGTATTTGTTTGATGCTTTAACTTCATAAACATGTTCAAAATTGTTCCAACAACTTCAAGTGGCCTTGCTTTCTTTCACTAGGTAATACTGAGCAATTTCACCATTTTTTTGATTTTCGAAGTTCGTTTTGGATTTAGTTTTAAGGGAAGCAAGGATGTTTTTCTCCATTTTAGTGAATGACTAAGTTTTGTTTGAATTGTGGTCGAGTTTCTCTAACTTAAATAGCAATTTAATTTATCTATTTATTGTTTAAAACATGTGAGTAAGCCAATAGTTAGGATTTGTCGTAGGAAATTGACGTAATAATTCAATTTCCACTGATTTATTTGTTGAAATTAAAAGTTTTCTTATGTATTTTCTAGGTTTCTTAATTGATCTAAAATAAGGAGGAACACGTTGACCGATTTTGACTTCACAATAAAATAAAAATTAGAAAATTGTTTAAAGAAAAAAAATATTACAACATTATCAAACTTAACTCAATATTTTGTTCTCGTCAACATATGTACTATTCAATTGGCGTTGATTACTTTTATTTGGGCTGTTTTTAAATAGTGTAATGTACAAAATATCTTAGTCCGTACAAAAATGCTCATTATTTTGTGCATGCGTACAAAGTAAGTGTAAGATAAAGGCGTCGACGGGGGAAGTTCAACGCGTCGCCACGGAAAAGCGTATTCAGATTTGATTCCAAGTCATAAAGAAGAGGGAAATCGTGAGAACTTGTTCTCACATGTTCTTGCGAACACAAACTATCGCAACTACCATATGGGAATGTGTATTCAAATTAGTGTTATGTGCATAAATTAACATGGATTTCTGTTGGCGTTAGGCCCTTGAACCCAGAATACAGTTGATAACGCTAATTGTTTTTCTTCACTAATTATTTTGTACTCTAATAACGATTCACGGATTACTTTCAACCCTTTTTTTGAAATTTTATGTAACATTGTAACGTATATTTTATCCATACACGAAATTTTAGGAATATTACAAAAATCTAAAAGAACTAAAAAAGTAAACGCATTTTATTAAAAAAGTCAAAATCCGTATGAATGAAACCTCTATGTTGATCGTCATCAATTATTTCTTGTTACAATCATGTTTTGTACTTTCATGGTCTTAACTTCGTATTTTTGGAAATAGAGTTTTATTCACGTATTTAGTGAGGGTTTGTTCCCATGTGATAAAGTAAGGATTTTTTCTTGTCTTTGACGTCGAAAACAGAGCCTGCAACGAAAAAATTTGCTGTACAAAAAAACTGCGAAAACCATAGTACAAAATGCGTCGTTTTGAAACTTAAAATGTACTACAGCTTGTCGTCTTGCTATTTTCTAATTTCTACCTACTGCCACGTTAAAAAACGTCATCTCCAAACTTTATCTGAAAACGACTCGCTAGTCAATTTTTTTTAAAGTGGCTGACCAAGTGAGCATGACATCATAACGTCGCAAAACCCTAAGCATCTACAATGTCACAAAGTAGTAGTCGTCTACAACCGTCGCTATTTGGTAAACTTCAAAAATTGTCGCGAGTTTTGTAATCGTCTACAACGGTCACAACTTGTACCCACGTCTACATCCGTCAAAAATTCAAGGAACGATTTCGTCATCGAACATAAGAAAATATTGAAAATATGTACGGAGAATCTTCACTAAAATACAAAGTAAAAAGACTAAGTTACAGCTACATGGGAACACACCCTGCGAAAGTGAAGGAATTTTGTACGGACTCATGGGAATGAGAATGCTGGTACGGACTATATTCCCTCGGTTGGGTTGTTGACCAGTACCATACGGTACAAGTAATGAGCTGTACACTGCATTCAACCGGCAGGAAATTTGCTAATTGCCGTCATACCGTACAGCCCTGTTTTCATCGAACTCTCTTCCCATCGGACGTTTCTTACTTTTCCGTTCGAATGCCCATCTCGCGCGAGAGAGGCGGAAGGCGGTCGATGACGGTTGGCGAAAGCCGGCAGCTGACGGCCAATTTGGTCGAATTGAAGTCCGGTCGTCTCCCGCACGTGTGAACACAGGTCAGTTTCGCTGCAGCTTCCGTACGCGGTACGCCGTACGGTAATTCCAGGAGCCCGCTGCAGTCTTCTCCGGCGCTACAACACTTTGGGCTTTTCCGGCCGCGCACCGCAATTCACCGCGATTCTCCGTTCGAAAGTTTGAACCGGCCACGCGTCACAGCCAGTCAAAAGTGCGCCGCGGCCGACCATACGCCTACGACCGTCGATCTGGTCAACGGCGGATCTGGAGCGTCCAGGATTTTTCTCTCATTTTTCCGTCACAGCACTCGCTTCATCTGTCTGTTCCCTCTGCCCTCTCGCTGATGAGATTCCTTATAAATAGTGACTTCGGACAGAAGAAAAAACAACCAGCTAAGCAACCCGCTAAGAATTATTCCACTTTTACAAAAGCATAAAAGATATCCATCTGAAACTTTTAGCCATTCGAATCTTTGCTCGTTGTAAAAGGAGCAATCATTTCCCATGGCGAAGTCAAATCTGTCTCCCAAACTCGGTTGGAGCCTGGTAATGTGCGTCGTGGCGTTGGCGACGAGCCGCACTCCTTTTTGTGCCGAGGCTGCGCGCAGTTTCGGAACGAGGATGGACGGTGGAAAACTGTTGAACCGCGCGTCTGCTCGAAATTTGATGACAGTCTCCTCCACTTCCTTCCCTCAGTGCGACTTTTTCCTTTCCCCGACAAACGAGACCATCCCAAGCATCAGGTAGGATCGACGACCCGACTCTGTTTCTCCATTTTCCGCATTAAAACATGGAAGCGCGGATTCTCTGCATCGATTCGAATGTGCAGAGCTGGAAGCCATCAGCTGAATGCTTAAATTGTAGACTCGGAAATCATCAGCCGGGAATGGAGTGGAGAGGCTAGAGGAAGATAGAGCGACGAATAAGAAGATGGGGATTAATGGCGAGAGTATGGAGGAGGAAAGGAGGGAGGGAGGGAAGGAAGGAGGAAGGAAGAGAGGGAGGGAGAAAGTGAGGGTAGGGTTGGTATGAAGGCAGAGAGATAGGTAGCGGTGAAAAGGGGAAATGGATTAGGGGGAATGGAGGGGGAATGAGGGGAGGGGAGAACAAAGACGAAGAGAGAGGGAGAGAAACGATAGAATCTGCGGAAGGAAGAGAGGGGTGGAAGGGGTGGGGGAAAGTGAGAAGATGATAGAGGCGGGATGGTGGGTACAATATTAATTCCGACCTTCACCTCTTCTCTTCCATTTTCCCCCTTGCCTCATCTCTATTTTCCCCATCTCCCTCTGTCGTCTCCTCGCATTTCTTTTCCTGTTTCTCTACCTCACATCGTCTCCCTTTGTTTGCATCTGGATCTACCTTACTACAACTATTTATTTTTTTCAGCCAATGTTCGAGCTTTGCAATATTGGCGGGAAAAGATGTTTTCTGAATGCTCAGGAAATCTGTAATTCCAGCCCGATCGGATTTTCTTTGTTTGTTTTCATTTCTTCTTTGAAACAAAAACGCATTAAATTTTAGCATTGATCTATTTGATATGCACGTTTCATAGGCGTGTTTATTTGAAAAACACAAAAAAAACTGACCCAAAAGTTTTGGTCCATTTCAGTTTGGACGGCTCGACTGACATGGGAGTAGGGCCATACGTTATGGACTCCGTGAGTGGAGAGATCATTGAAGTCGACAGTTCCGGGGAGGCCTCGTTCCTCTGCTCGGATAATGCGGGAACCGGCACTGGCGACCAGTTTTATGTCAACGGACAAGCAGCTCAGATCAAGTTCCGCAGCTTTAATTCCGTAAGTTTAAAAAATTGAAAGGATCCAAAATCGAACCTCATTGGCACACGGTTGCCGTCACAGATTGATCGCTATGTTTCAATTTCGCCAGTCCATGTTCCTAAACCGGTTTTTTTTCTTCTGTAACTAGAGCAGGCAATGTACAAACATACAGTGAATGGAAGCTTGAAATTCCACATAAGTCATAACCACGTTACGGGGATTAGAAATTGAGGCTGAGGCGATCCGGTTTGGCATCTATTGCAGGCACCCAAGAGCTACTTCCAGAACTCTTGTTTCGTGATTCCTCTCACCGCGGTACAAATCCCAACCGGCAATACCGTACTAAACCTCAACTTGGGCGACACAAACCAGCAAATTTACCCTGACGAGCGCCGATGCCTTGTCTTTGGCACGGGCCCCTCCACCGCACCTTGCACATGTTCGACTTCCTTTAAAACTCTTCCCGTATCGCCTCCACCACCTCCTCCTTCACCTTCCCCTCCTCCACCTTCTCCTCCTCCTCCCTCACCTTCTCCACCTCCTCCATCGCCACCCCCCACCTCCACCATCTCCTCCCCCTCCTTCGCCTTCACCTCCTCCACCGTCGCCTCCTCCCCCACCCCCTCCGTCACCACCACCTCCTCCTGCATGCAACACCTCTTGCCCGTCCACTCCCTTGGAGCTTTGCGACTTCTATTTTGCGGGATACAAAAGCGAAATTCCAACGATTGCGCTTGTAAACGGCGAGGGGACGAGTTTGAGTACCGGTTTGAGGACAAATAAGACGGGAGATGAGCTTGACGTTGAGGTGGACGAGTCCGGTTCCGCTCTCTTCCGAGAATGTCCGGCAGCTACTAACTCTGTCGGAAACCAATTTTACCTAAATGGTGAAGATGCTGTTTTGAAAGCCCGGACCTTCCAAACAACTCCGGGCATCGATTACTTCCGCAGCCGTTGCGTCATGTTGCCCGTTACCGTGTTCAGAATCATGTATAAAGGTGTTGCTTTCAATGTCCCGGCGGACGATACGGAGAACCTCTTCGACACAACAAGGCAATGTGTGATGTTTAAGACGTCGTAAGTTCTACAAATTTTTAGTTGATCAATTAAAATATTTTTCCAGGCCTCAGTCATTCCCATGGAACTTAGAGACAGTTTTGGAAGCTACCCAAGCACTGCGGCTATTTATTTGAAAACCTTGTCTTATTGTGATTTTCTTAGTCAAAAATGTGTGAATAGATCTTATTCTAGGCCATTGTAAATGCTTGATCATAAGTTTTTTATCATTTGTGCGGGAAATTTTTCATTTCCTCTGATATATAATCAATCAAGAATCGGTTTTTTCCTTTGTGCTTTTTGTCTCTTTATTTTCTATGAATTGGATGAAAATAGCCCAAAGATGTTGTTACCTCAATATGTTATTTTTTTTAAGTCACCAAGTTTTTGAGCAAATTAGGTGCGGGTATAGTGCTTGACTTATCACTGACGGTGTGGATGTAATGAAATGCGAAATAGTTTAGAGGAGTCACGCCAAAAGACCCATTCCTTTGACCAAGTTAGGAGTAGCTTCGATTTTACAAGAGGCCGAAACACAAGAAATAGAGCCAAATTTTGAAATCTCAACGCACACCATCCTGGACAAAAATTCTAGCTAGGACTAAGGTTTGATGCCCGAATAAGCAAGGCTAGAGGTCAAGGGATGGGTTAAAAGTATTGTTGATGAAGTGTTACATTAATGATGTGGATTGGAGTTCCATGTTTTTTTCTATGATAAGTCCAATTTAAACCAACTAATAGAAAACGACTACATGCTCGCGGTGTCTTGAAAAATGTAGCCACATGCCTGAACATGGCCATGTGCACGCCAATTGTCGTTACATTTGATAATCGGTAAACTCTTTACTATGACGGAAACTTGACATAGTGCAAAAAACTAGTATGAATTGACGAAGATGCCATAAAATTTAAGTAGGGTGGTTGTCATATTTATGTCATTCAGTCATACGGGCCACACCTGTTTACTTATCCCCAATACTGATCACAATCTACAGTAACTACAATGTAGAGTAATGATGATTAAGCTTGTCGAATTTCCATAAAAAGAAACTTGGCAATGTAGGTTTTAGATTAGAACAGGACGAACATAAAAAAAAAAATGGCATATGCAGGCATCACAGTTGCAAATAGTTCTTCTACATGAAATTGTGCCGTTTGTGCTCAAAAAGATAATGTCTCAAGAGAAAAGGAGTCTTAGGAGAAAAGGTAGCCACATTAATAGAAAATCTGAAAACCCAACAATCCTCATCAGGCTGGCAAGTTGAGGTGTGGTAAACGTCCGTCATTTTTATTTTTTTCTGTATAATATTTTCTCTCAGGGTGTTCTCAAATAACATCTTTAAAATAAACCGACTTTTTGTTGACATTATGTTCTTCTCCTACTTTTTCTCCCCCTCCCCTCTTCTCCATTTCTTGTCCTCGTTTGTGATAACTTTGAAGGGGAAACTTCTTGTACAAAACGCCTATAATCCTTTCACCACGTGCGAAAAGGGATTGGAAGTCTAACATTCCCCTCTGTAATGTGTCATGCTTGAGATTATAACCTTTCCAAATGGAGCTTTACTACGGACCTCATACTTCTTCACTTGATTTGTACATCTAGCACAAATCATTATTTCAAATAAAATTAGCCAGAAATGTCCACATTAATTCCTGTGATTACTTTGAAGAACATTTGGAGAACACTTTGAAAGAATTCGGTTCTTTGTCGCGTGTGTAAAAAGTATGACGAAAAACAGTGCAAAGAAATACAAACAGAGGCAAAAGCTCCATATAAAGGCAAAGGCTTGGTCGGGCACCGCGAGCTTACGCTCGCAAGAAATCTTAAGGTGGAAGCTGGAATATTCCGCCTTACAAGAGCCGCAGATATAGGAAACACCCAAAGTATGTAATAGCGGTGTTTGAAATACGGAAAGAAATAATTGCAACAGTATCATGCACTTGATGTGCATCCGAAATTGTGTAGCACATTCATTTTGGTGTTTTCACGTGCTGGTTTGCTTCATTGAAATCTTTGTTTCAGTCGGAACGAGATGAAACTGATAAAAACATACTCCAACAAAAACATCTGTGTAAGCAGATGATGACGGGACACTGAAGTGGAGCACACAAGATTTTGTAGAAGGGAAAGTGATAAAATATTTCAGATGGAAGGCAGGAACATGGTTTGTTGACAACAAACAAACGAATTAGGTTGAATGTAGCTATTTGAAAAACAAAAACGACGAATTTCAATTCGGAGAGTTGTCTTCGTAGCAAAAGAGAAAAAGTTGGTGGCATTGGAAATCCATACCGGATACAACTTAATGTGCAGCGGCAATGGCAGAGCTGGAATTGAAAGAAGTATTGAAACAAACGCTATGGTTGGAGCTGCTAACTTAATGGCGGCCTAGTAGGGGGAAACGTTGGGGTTAAGACCTTATTTGAGTTAGCGATGAATAGTATTGATCCAAAGAAGCTATTAGTAACGGGGAATTAGCGCGGCAAGTAGTTTGGCTCGAGAAAGAGATGAGTGTGACGGGGCGTCGATGATAATCGGGCAGTTGACAGTTGACAGTTGACAGTTGAGTCGTGTATCAATGTGTTCTGTGCACAGTGCAAGCAGGAAAATGTGATGCGGCGATACAAGTACAAAATATTCGGCATGCGACCCGCTCTATTTCAGGGTCATGTGAATTTGTTTTGATGGAAGACTGACACTGTGACTTTGGGTAGGAGGGGTGTGAGGCAGGATAGGCTGGTTTGAATCGTTGGCAGTGTACGGAGTCAATTTGGTCGTTTCAGGTTTATCATCACAGGCTTGTTTGGGTGGTCGCGTTGGGCGGTAGACTTTGACTGGGCTTGGGCGGATGGTTGCCGCTTGCCAGGCTTTCGATAAAAGGGCATTGCGCTCATGTATAGAGTCATGGCAAATAGGAGACCCCCTGTATGCGATGTTTGATTAAGTAAATCGGAAATTGCGGGACAAATGCGACGAGTCCTTGTGATTCACTTTGTGGCTGTCTGATTGGGCCATTTCCTCATGCCATGTCTGGCGCTTGATTATTGGTTGGCGTCAGCGTGGCTGGCAGGTGGTCCAAGTGACGCGTGTCAAGAGCCCTAAAAACTCCTCAAAACCCTAAAAACCGTAGAAAGCCTTTCAAAGCCCTTCAAAAACCTAAAAACTCTGCCCTCATACCTGGCCTACTAAAAGGGCTATCGCCTTTTGCGGCTTGGCCACCTCGACGGCAGCTCCTGCTGCAGCAGCCATCATCGAAATCTCCACTGGCGCCTGCGACAGCTTGTGCCGTCGCATGTGGCGAGCGACAGTGCCGGCTTCGAAGGACTCTACCCCCGAATGGTGATGCGGAAAAAATATCACAAAGTACACAAGTACACAGTAATCACAAGACACAGAATCGCTTTATTTCCTACTGTGAACTTGTGCAGTGGCAACCATATTTCACCCTGATGCGCTTTGTTTCCCAATGTGACGTGTCCAATCATTGTCACCCAAAGGCCAAGATCTATATTACCAACCGAGGGTGGACTGACTTTGCAGGAAAAAGTGGGGTTGTTTCCCGGAAGCCGTACGTTTGGGTACAACTTCGTAACTTTTTTTTTTGTCAGACGATACTTCAGGATACTCCAAGCGTGTGGGCGTAAACCCTGATCGTTGGATGTTGCACTTTTTCAGATCCACGGAGCAATCGCCCAAATCATCCAGTGTGGGATGGTCTCCTCGCTGGTGCACGTGAAAAACATGAAAAAACAGAAAAAGCAAAAAAATATCAACGACGAACACGCGACCACCGACCTACACACCGTACGAGCCATGCGCCTTCCGCCACGCTGGATGCACATGCAGGTCCACCGAAAGCATCCTCGCACGCTCCTTCCGTCATCCACCGACCTTCAAAGTTTGCCGCTCCTTTTTGCCACTCCGTTTCGAAATTTCCATTTCCGTTTTCAAAATTAAAATCTGGTCGCAAACTTTTCGTGCGTGTCATTAATTAACTCCGCTGTTACAGATATTACGTTAAAATTCTCCGCGTTTAAAAATTATTTTTAGATTTTTAAAATCTTAATAAGGGTAACCCTCCATCAGGCGCCGACAGTAATCGTACGGAAACGTTTACTGGCATTAATACTTCGTTCACTTCTCCATCAGGTCGTGTCAGCAATGGAATCTATCGCATACGTGCTTTCTTTCGATTGGACGCACGTAGGTTCATGTTCTGACGACGAGCAATCAAAGATTCAAAAAACACAATATATGGACTTGTATCCGTACATCCAGTCGCAAAATTAAATTACGTGAATGTACAATTTGTACGTTCGTGTTTTGCATTTTTTGTAGCTGTTTTGTTGTTCGTGTTTCGTCGTGGCGCCATAAATTCCGGATGTCAGCGGATCGTGGAGGAGGCGTCACGACACATTCTTCAACAAATATTTTTTTTGGTGGTTTTGGTTGGATTTGATTCCCGCCTGTCCGAAGGCGCGCGGCCCGTACGTCACCTTTCCACGCGTAAACATTTACACGTCCGGTGATTGATGACTCTCCTCCTGCAGGAGAGTAGTTAATCACTGGACGACGTGACCGCTTGCTTCGAAAACACGTAATCTGCTTCGAAAACACGTAATCGGACGGTCGACGTTGTCGCCCAGAAGTTTGGAGAATCTTGACGCGCCGACAGTAATCATGTTTAAAAAAAAAATAAAAAAAATCAGTATGTCTTTGTACGGAAATGAGCTGGATCTGTACGAAAGTACACTTTTTCCAGTAAAGAACCCCACTTTTCGCCTGATGGAGGTTCACCCTAATATCGTAACCTACGCAGTACACCGCGAATCGTAATTAGAGGAATGAAAAAATTAGAGTAAAAAAACCAAAAAAAACAATTAGAGTAATGAACTCTAATTTATGTGATAAAACTTTTTAACAAAGGAAGTTTACTCTAATTTATTTAAGTACTCTATATTGGGTTATGTCAGCAATAAATACCCGCGCTGAAATTATGAACACTAAATTACGTATAAGTACAAAATCTGTTAGTCCGTATAGTTTTGACGTCATTATGACGTTAGAACTATTTGTCGCGCTGAATGTCAGTTAATGTTCACACTGACGACGATGTTGTCGACGGACGAGAGTTATGCGAACGGCTTTTTTTCGATGTGATTGATTTTCCGTTTAGTGCGATTTCACGTGCGAGCGCGATTCTATTAAATCATTGTTTGTACCTTTTTTACTTAAAAAAGTACAGTTTTGCACGGTCGAACTTCGTCCGTACTCCACACTATTTAAAAAGAACCTATATTACAATTCTGTTACGCTAATTAAACTTACCTAAATTAGAATAATGAAAAAAATAGAATCATTTACTCTATTTGATGTCATAGAGTCGAAATTTCGAGCGACCGAATTAGAGTAATTTACTCTAATTACGATTCGCGGTGTACCAACCAAAATGAGCCAACGCAGGTGAGAGGCTGTTTACTGGCCTGTTACTGGACCGACATAATGGAAGACCCCGGCAGTAAACCCTGCCAGTAGACATGTCCGTACGTTTACTAGGACCGCCTTGTGGAATAAAGACGTGAACGAAAAGGCTAACCAACGCTTAACATGCATGCACAGATTTAGTAAAAAAGTTATGACAATTATGTACTTGCTGACGTTTCTTCTGTCGTAATACAAAACAGCTCATGCGTATACCCAAAATAATTTGATTTCTTCTGTCGTAATACAAAACAGCTCATGCGTATACCCAAAATAATTTGACTGTTTTCTTGTTTGACTTTGTTCCATAGTTCAAAAGTAGGCGTTTCTATTGTAGGCCTTCTGAAGGCGCCTTTATCGTAAGTTGTGTTATGGGCTTTTCATGTGATCTTCTTAAATCGCTACTTTAATTAGCGAACGTCCGATCGTCAAAATCTGACGGTTTAAATAAAAAATACCTAAAAACTCACAGATAAATATTTTTGTGTCCAAATGTTTTTCAAAATTTAGACATGACGTTTAATTCTCTATCGATCGATGTGCAACTCAACCGTGTTACTATTATTTTTCATTTTGCGACTAATACAATATGGGTCTTAAGGTCATATTGTATGTTTTGCGTACAATAGGCACATTGTATGGGCGTACTTTCACATACTTTTGAACTATGCTTTGTTCAATATTGTCATAACAGCCACCCATATGAACTTTAAATATTAATTAGGGTACATTTAGGCATAGTCGAGTTGAACTTATAAATATTCAATATTTTTTTAGGGTGGACATTTTATTATCAAATGCGCGATGGTTAAGGGTGAAGTTCCATTAGGACATTCTGTAATTGTACGGTCAACATTACAGAATGCTACAATTTGAACGAAGTTCCATTGCACACAGTCTGTAATCCACGTGTTCACAATTGAGTGGTACCACGTGAGCTAAGATCGGATGTTAAAAATCGTCAATGATTTTCACACCGACCAAAAATTGCACAGTCTATAATCCACGTGTTCACAATTGAGTGGTACCACGTGATCTAAGATCGGATGTTAAAAATCGTCAATGATTTTCACACCGACCAAAATCTTCATTTGCGTACCATGTACCTGCGTACCAGGTCATCGTTCAGCACAACTTCTGTACTCTTTGCCTTTGCAAACGCCTTGTCAGATACCACCACATTCTTTTTAAGGTTCCTGTTTTTCGCATGACGAATGAGCGCTGCCAGAAATAGTGTGACGAATGGGCGCCAACAGAAATAGCGTGACAAAAGTGCCTTACGACATTTCGTTTGTATTTTTTGTTCCTTACGACATTTCGTTTGTATTTTTTGTTCCTTACGACATTTCGTTTGTATTTTTTGTTGGATTTTTGAATGGGTATATCGTGTGCTAAATTTTTGGATTTCCGTTGGTTGTCATTTTGACACGTATGCTCATTATCCAACGTGTCGCGGCTCAAAAAATTATGTAATTGGTGATGTACCCCGCGAGGTACATCACCAATTACAGAAACTTTCGAAGCGAATGCTTGGCGAAAAAACATCCAACGGTCATAGTTAACTCCCAGACTTTTGGAGAATATTGGCAAGATTCTCTGTAATGTTGTTTTCCTTATAAAAACAAAATATGAAGTACGGCATAGTACGGAGAGGTCCGAATTTCTGTAAACAACCTCACTTTTCGTGTAATGGAACTTCACCTCACTAATGGAACTTCACCTAATCACTAATGGAACTTCACCCTAAACCATCCAAGTACAAAGCACGATTGAAATGGAAAACTGTTGGATATCACATTTCAAGTCAGCTTCCGGTAACGAAGCTGTCCGCCAATAGAAAGCTCGTAAATTGTACTCCTCCTAAACAAAATGACAAAGCCCCCTATTTTTTTGAAGTTCCTTAAATGCACGTCGTCAAAAGTTCAATATTCAGAAGGTAAAACAAACAAACGGGACTCGAGTTGAACCGGGCGGATGGTACGGTATCGAGGTGTAAACGTAGAAATACCAACCGTTGCCACTGGCTGCGATTCGAACCGGGCGCACGTCGCGATATGGCGCTTTCACGTATGGAGGTTAGACCTCCTGTGCCGCGTCGCAGGCTGGCATCTTGCCCTGTCGCGCTTTCGCATTCGAACCGTCGCAGACTGCCGCACCGGACGCAGGCTCGGTGTCGCGTTTTTAGGGTCGAACTCTCCGTCGCTGCGCCTCCTTCCCCTACAGTTCGGGAGCCAGTCGGCAGGCGGCCTGCCAGAGTGAGTTGCAGCAATGGAGTCTGCGCGCTTGGCAGGCGTTGCTGAGCATTCGAAGTTAGGGTTTGGCGGAATGCCGCTCGACAGCCAGGCGGCGTCCGCCTTGGTGGCTGACATCCGTACGAATATGAAGAGCAATGTGACGCGAGGCGTTGCGTGGAGGGAGAAGCAGCTGATGGCATTCGAGAGGATGATGGTCGAGAATGAGGAGGCCATGGCGAAGAGCATGGAGCTTGACCTTGGGAAAAACTCGTTCACTTCGTTCACTGGTGATGTAAGTGTTTTAAGGCTCTTGTTTATGACGTGGCTCTTTTAAAATATCAACCATCCTTTTTTTGTTTTAGGTTTAAATGCTGGTTTGTTTCATTTCCTCTGGTTTGGTTTTCCCCGTCGTTTTTTTTTTTTTAATGACATCCTTTTGGTGCGTACCTTCGATGTTATTCTATTTTAACAGGAGTTTGTGATTTTGCGCCAAAAATTAGTGAATTAGTGTTATCAACACTAATAGCGGTTGGCAGGGAAGTGGAATGTACGTGGATTTTTTTTGGTGCCATTAGTTCCATATCCATAGCACCATGCAGTGAGGTGTTGACTCCATGGTTGGTTTTTGGATTTCTTTGAATCACACTCCAATTGATGCAGAAATTCTTTAGGAAAATCTATTCCTGTTGTAGTTGCACTGCTGTATTGGTTCCCAGAAGGTTTTCTGTTTTTATGAATTTCTTCAGGTTAGAAAGCTTGTATTGAAATCGTGTGGTTTTGTCAATGGGCCTATTTCCGTATTTTTACTTTGGAGTCTACTTGCGGAACTGACATCTCAGCTCCTTATGAGTCGCACCAGGAGTTGGTCGAATCTACGTCTTCTCTGTTTCTATTGTGAATCACATTTTTATGTTTTACCTGCCTCAACGTCGATTGGGACCACGTTAACTTAGGATTGTGTCTAGTTTATGTTTTTGTTGGCGTGTGTTTAATGGACTTCTTTTACATGTTTAATTGTTAAATTGTGGGAACTAATGCTGATGTGGGGCGAAATTGAGAGTATTGCTATCTGTAGCTGCTCTAACAAATTCTTCATTGATCAAGACAAACATTGTAAAGAGAAGGCAACTTTGCAGAGTTCTATTGTGGGTCAATCTATGAAAGTATATTGATGATGGTGTCAGTTCGATGGGTTTGTTTGTGGCTTAATTTTTGCTCTATTATGGGAGCTTTCTTTGTTTAATTATGTCCTGTTGGTTATAAAGAATTTGTGAGATCATCATTCTACTTGTACTACCTGTCAATGAACCTATGGATGAGTCTTTCTCCGATTCTGTGAATCCACACTAATTTGTATGTAAGGTGTATTGGTGGTTAGTTAACAGATGGATCGTAAATATGGATCATAATTTTTTTTTTGTAATCGCATGCCCAAGTTATTTGAGTCACTTTTTTTGTTTGATATTTGTCTCATGTTGAAACCAACTGTGTGGTTTTCCAAATGATTTATACTTCGATGGGTAGTTCCATTAATTATTCTAATGTTATGATATATTCTTGTGAATTCCATGGGCCTTTTGCCACGTGAATTTCGTATTTAGTTTGATTTCGACATGGGTCCTATTGGTCAGCCGATTTTCTCTTTGGATTTTGCCATTTTCATGTGGATGTCAGTAAGCAATGAATTTTATGTGAGTTATTCGCCGTTGATGGCAGTCAATAAAAGCTAGAAATGCCTAATATTAAAAGGAAATAAAGGGTTATTTGTTAATATCTCTCTTGAAGTGTATCATCCATTTTGTTGTTTGATTACAAAGGACGTGTATTCTGAAAACAATTTATGGAAAAAGACGAGGAAAGACAAAGTAGAACCAAAGTTCAGCTTATGCTATTGTTTTAGCTTAATATTCCTATGAAAAGATGGAACTGGATTGTAACTTTTGTTGTTTTTGATGGCTTGGAAGTAATTCTATCCAGCTGCGTATGCAATTCTTGGTAATTTTTCATTTTTTTCCATTCTTCGTGTTTTCCCTTTTCAGATTATCCCCATAAAGTGTGCGGTACGAGAAGCTCGGAGAAATCTGAAAAAATGGATGAAGCCAAAAACTGTAAGTGGGAACCACTTTGATTATTTGCTGTTAGAACCGGGTTGCCTGAAATCAGTATATACGTAATATAGTCTAGACGTTTAAGGCACCCTGAGAGCTGCTTGTAAAACTCCTTTTTGTTTTTTCAAATTATAGTTCCTGCAGAAACAGAACAGCAACAGCAACAACAGCGTTGTTATTTGGAGAAAGGACAACTTAATAGTGTTCTGTTAGTGATTGGAACCATCTTGTTCCTACTAACTGTACTGAATATGCTTGGCATGCAGATTTGCTCTTAGTTCTCTCACGACTTTTTGTGCATCTCTTTGATGCCTGTGTCTCGTAAAAGTTTACTTTATAGGACTGGGTAAGAGAGCAATATCTTTCGACAAGAAGAGCGCAGAGTGACTTAATGCAATTTTTGGATTGGGGGATTTTTTAATATGCTCTTGTTCAGGTTTCCACTAACTTGGGGAACATTCCTGGGAAGAGCAAGATCTTTCCGGAGCCGTACGGGGTGGTTCTTATTATTTCTGCATGGAATTTCCCGTTTTGTAAGACGTAAAATAGTCTTTTTAAATATCAAGCGGATATATTCTATGTCACTTTCTACTGTATTCAGATGGATTGCTATTTATGTTCAGTTTTGGGTTATTTGTTCAGTTTACTGTTCCATTTCTGTTCAGTTGTTGCTCACGTTTTGTCAGTTTTTCTACAGGGTCTGTTTTCCTCTCAGTTTCTTTTTCCCCTTTGTTTTAGTTCCGGTTCTTTTCCAGAAGTTTTCTCTCTTCTTCTAAGTACCCTATCTTTTACTCTCTGTTTTTGTGACTCTTTTCAGTTCCTGATTTCAGTCCTTTCTGAGTTGTTAAACTGTTGCAAGGGCGTCTCATGCTTCGTTCTTTACTGTTTTTTCTCTAAATTTCTTCGGGGTGCAGTTGCCAGAAGCATAGATTCGATATGATGATTTGAGTCCAATCCATGTATTTAATGAAGTACATTTAAGCTTTCGTCTCATTGGTGGTGACACCATTTTTTCTCTGTTTGGTTTTCATTGATTATGCAGTACTCTCTCTGGAGCCTATGGTTGGTGCCATAGCTGCTGGAAATTCTATAGTTTTGAAGCCGTCTGAAATTGCACCTTCGACATCGACATTACTGGCAAAGTTAATTGAGAAATACCTCGATCAGGATTTCATACGTGTCGTAGAAGGAGGTGTTCCTGAAATCTCCCTACTTTTGGAGCAGAAGTGGGACAAGATTTTTTTCACAGGTAATTGGGGTGTTGTTTCTTATCTCACTCCCTCTCCCTCTCCCTCTCCCGGCCTCCCTCCTCCCTCTCTCTCTGTCCCTCCTAATTTTATTTTTTTTCTCTTTCTCTCTCTGTCCACCCAGGCAGTTCCCAAGTGGGCCGAGTGGTAGCTACTGCGGCAGCGAAGCATCTCTGTCCGTGCACTCTGGAGCTTGGTGGCAAGTCGCCGGTTCTCGTGGACTCTACTGTGGACTTGCAGGTGACAACGCCGGGTTTTCTGTGACTTTTCCTCTCTCTCCCACGCCCTCACCCTCTCCCTCTCCCTCGCCTTCTCTTTCTCCCTCTCCCTCTCCCTCTCCCTCCCTTCTCTTTCTCCCTCTCCATCTCCCTCCCCCTCCCCCCCCCCTCCCCTTCCCCCTCCCCTTCCCCTCTCCTCTCCCCTCCGCCTCATCTCCCCGTTCCTTTCTTTACTGAAGGTGATCTGTCATATCTGCAGATAGCAGCCAACCGGATCGCTTTTGGAAAATTTCTCAACGGAGGTCAAACCTGTACTGCAGCGGACTACGTTTTGGTAGAGGAGAGCGTCGCAAGCAAGCTGGTATATTCAGTTTGTCTAAGAAAAAAAAGACAAAAAAATGAGTGCTTTCTGTTCCTACACGGGCCACCTGGTCATATCGTGGACCAAAGTTACAAGAGTGCGGGGTTCACTGTTGATAGTGACGAAGTCTTTTAACAAAGTTTTTTACATGTTCGTGGTATCTATTTGACACCCATAATATTTCTGGCATGTTGTTCGTGTGAGTTACCCTGTTGCGTTGGTTCTGAAATTCACACAATTTATTTTCTTTTCCACATTAAGTCCGTTTGAAAAGCTGTTCGAGGGTCTTTGCACACTACAAGGGTGATCACACTAACAAAAATGACTCATGTTTGGTGAGTGATCTCCCAGTTATGTTTTGTGAGTAACTGTGTGAAAATGGCTGATGAAAACTCACATTTTCTTCACAAAATATAATTTTCGATAATATAATCTCCCTATAATTCCCCCTTTGTTGTTTGCATTAAAAATAGTGGGCAAATAATTCGCATTTCAAATCCATACTTTTGTCTATATGTTTCAAGGAAGATGAGAACATTTCTGTGTAATGGTTTGTAATAAAGGATAATTTTCTTACGTGGTCTATTCTAATATCTATGTAGACTGTGCATTCATTCTATTTGAAGTGAATTTTAATTACTACCCCATTAACACCTCGAATCCTCTTGTTGTTGACAAATTTTGACCATGAGATTTGTCATCCCTTTTTATATATACGGCAGATCGAGAAGATGAAGTCAGTTTTAGTGGAGTGGTTTGGGAAAGAAGGATCTCCCTCTCCTGACTTGCAGCGAATTGTGAACCTGAAGCAATTCAGACGCCTGGAGGCCTTCCTCCAGGAACCATCCGTCTCTGAGAAGATTGTGTTTGGTGGACAGACCGACGAGAAAAATCTGTAAGAAGTTCATTGTTTACTTTCTCTCGTTTTGTATATCTAACTTTCTTTTATTTACATGCGTTCTTGGTCGATTGGGCCATTCCCAATACACACCAGTTCTTTTCCCATCCATAGCCTTATTAGTCATGTGGTGCCCATGTCGGTTCTATTTTCCTTTTGTCATTTGTGAGTTTGTGTACAAATCATACATAACGTGGCAGTTATTTCTTTCATCAAAGGTTTTTCAATTCATATTGACGGGTTCTTATTTAACCTTGTTTTGTTGCTTAACTTTTTTGTACAAATTGTATGCTCACGAACTTAACCTCTGCCCATGTCCAGGTTCATCGCTCCTACCATCCTTCGAGATGTTCCTTGGGATTCAGCAATTATGTCAGAAGAAATTTTTGGCCCTATACTCCCTATTCAAACTGTGAGGTTTTTTTTATCCGATTTTTTTGTGAATCACCAATTTGTCTCCTATGTTCTGTTGGCTGTAATATCCAGTTGTTCGCATAGATCTCCTGTTTTGTTGTTTGGATTGATCGGATAAAGTTTTCGAGTTTCTTTTTTGGAGCAGGTTCAAAGTGTACAGGAAGCGATTCAAATTGTGAATGAAAGGCCAAAGCCTCTTGTCATCTACCCTTTCACAAAAGATAAAAAGATAGCGGAGCAAATAATTCAAGAAACGTCCTCTGGAGGAGTTTGTGTCAATGATTGCATCGTCCAGGTCAGTGTGTGCTTCAATTGGAAGGAAATGCTAGGGTTTAACCTCGGAATTAGTTGTCGAAAGTCTTTTTCCCATATACTTTGCAATTTTTTTGACGATCGTACTTACAAAGAAAAGAGGATATATAGGGGCACAGGATAACTATGATTCTAAACTCTCAGCCATTCCACCTTTTTCCCGCTGCATATGAACAACTAGCCTTTAGTATTTGTGGCAGTCTTGCCCTTATGAACCATCGTTATGTATTTGTGTTTAAATTTGTCTGTGGATAACTGGGAATGTCCCTTCATAGTTTTAAGTAGCAAATTAGATCGTATCAATTGATAATCCCCTCTGTCTAGTGGCCTTTGTTCGTTGATTATCCACACTATTTCAGGTCCCCACTAACAAACAGATCACTTGCATTGTTTTCCAAATTAGTGAGTAGCAGTGTGGTTCACATCAATAATTGGCTGTCGGCAGTTTATCGAACGCATACCACTCTAAGACCGTCCGTCTGTCTGAGGATGATATGGAGTGCTCATTGTTAATTCTGTGCCCAATTTTTTTGCTACTCGTCTCAAGAAGATTTTAACGTAGTATATCTATCACTTATAGTAGACATTCTTACTCCATTGTGTTTGTTTACATTAAAAAGATAGAGTTTTGTTATGTCCACAGTTGAGTTAGTTTTACAGGGAATAATACCGACATTTACAAAGCCTACCTACTACCACCAATATACAGCCATGTTTTAATGAGTAGTTGGTAAACCTCACGGTGAAATCCACGCTGTTTGAAAATATACTTACTGTTTTTGTACTACTTTTGGTGACTTTATGCTACTTTTTCCTCTATTTTCTTTTCTTCTTTACTCTTTTTTTTCCTTTTCTCTGCAGTTGACCAATTCTGCTCTTCCTTTTGGAGGCGTGGGAGAGAGTGGTATGGGGAAGTACCATGGAAAAGATTCCTTCGACTGTTTTAGCCATCCAAAATCAGTACTCTTCAAGCCTTTTGCCCTCGATTTGCCGGAAAGATACCCTCCAGTAACGAGATACAAAGAGCTTATTATCCGAGCCATTCAATTCTCAGATATATGGGGAGCTCTGATGGTTATCCTTGGTCTTCGGAAGTGAAGTAATGAACAGACTGGTCATGTAAGTTTCACTTCTCATACTCAGTCTGGCAGTAAATTTGCACCATTTAGGATGAGCATGGCAGTTAAGGCCTCATTTAGTATTTTGTAGGAATAGGAAAAGTAATCTGGGTATTCTAGAGTACGGTATAAAATTTGGAATTTTCCATTGTTGTCCTATTCAGATGTTCAGGCCGTTGAATACCCAGGTATATGCTCAGATATTTTTTAATTTTTGTTGATATAGTAATAGTGGAAACTCGTTATCATGTCGATATCATATAGAGATATAGTTTGGCACATTTTCCAAGTTTTTCTTCAGTATCTGATAATTACTTTCTGGTATTAGTTTTTTTTTTTGTTCTTTTTTTTGGATCAAAATTTGGTGATTCTAATGTGATGTAGTAGCCATCTGACAGCAATCACATGTTGACGGCCCTACTCTGTTTTGCATTTTATAATGGTTCTCTCCTAATTTTAATGGAAGATTTATGCTGTATTGTTAAGCTCGTCAAAAAAATTGGCAATGAAGAAATAATTAGTGTAAAATGCCACCAGTGGTTCAAGAAATTATTTTGGGTAGGCCAGTAGAAATATGTTAACCACCTTTTTGTTTCATTTTGGAAACCCTTAAAACTGTCCTCAATGAAGAGGGGGAAATGTCACAATTTAAAGTTAAACTATCACTCGGTAATATTCCTCGTAAACTCACATCCTCACCCGGGAACTGGAAACTGGGGAGTTATTACTGGGCTGGTGACTAGCAGAAACTGTAGAGCAAAAGATTTACGACAGAAAGGAAAATTCCACTCTATCTCCACAGCATGCAAAGGTTCCTTGAGGCTTCTGCAATTGTTCTTCACAATGCCTTCATCGCGGTATTCCGCCAGTGAGCTGTAGGGTGTCACATTTTAGTTTTGATGGGTTTATAGATGCCTCTAGTTAGTAGACAATCAAAGATATGCACATACTTCCTTCCTAGATTATTAATAATAATTTGTGATAATTTGTGTCACGAGGCCTTTTCTTGCTCTGTTTCCCAGTACAATATTTTCCGCATATTTGGACGAGTTTTCCTGGCTCTTGGGCAGAATTGAGTAAGTATCAAATGCATACAAGATTTGTCAAACAGTGTCTGCTGATAATGCAGAAAATTAGGTTTCCTCACTATCAGCTCTCAAATGAGGTTATAAAAAAGATTAAATCGGCAGATTTTGGCATAAACTGGCCGAGATGAACTGTCGAGGTTGTCCATGGTCCTGCTGATGATGGGTTGCCTTCTGTATAAATTTAGCAATTTCATACAATTCTGTAAACAATATGGTCAAGAAACTCGACATAATCAAATTTTCCAAGGGAGAATTGACATACAGCTTTTAGGATCGATTATAACTAGTCATCTGTTTCACTTCATTCATTTTAGCACAGGTTACTGGCATGTGTAAACATTGCTATAAAGCGATAATCGTAAGTATTTTGACTTTATTCAACTTAAGCAGAAGCAGAAAATTGGATACATGCCTATTACTAGCGGAATCTACGAACATAAATTCTTTCTAATTCAGAACATTTCGACTATATCTTCAAATAGCTTTACCTGGCTGCTCTGTAATTATTATATACAGCAAGAACTAGGACTGTAGAATAGTGCCGCACTAATTAATGTAGAATCTAGTTATTTTCAGGCACACCGAGCCAGAAACACCATTGAAGAAAAGGCGATCGACTAAGTCCCAAAGGCAGGTCGTAAAATTCGTGCGATCGTGGGTCTGTTTTTCCTGTACGGAACTTGTCCCACATCTCCAGTCCACGATCCTGGATTCCCGAGAAAAACAATAAAACAAAATGATAATATAAACGAGAGATTTGTGACAAGTGAACAAAACTGAACAGTGCACATTATGTCTGAGATAAGTTGCTCGTCTAAACAAAGACCAATGACAAACAATAATAAGACGAAGGAGTCAACAACCATAAATGACAAGGAGATTAGATTGAAAATTCTACACTGAAAATAGCTATAGTTGAGGGTAAATTTTCATATTTACGATTATTCGGTTCATCGATTTTCTGTACTTTCACATAACATACATGTTAGGTGACAGAAATAGGGCAAAGAGGTCATTTTTGCCTTGACAAATTTTACCCTTAAATTTAGGGCACAAAAATTAAGGATGAAATTTAGCACAACCGTATTGGCCCATATGGTGAATCGATACGTTAAATTGGGAGGGCGTGCTTTAAGCAGACAGGTGTCTGGGCACATTACGCACCAACGGACCACATTCAAAATATGACACTGCCATACGCCGCACATTTACGCCTAGGTGCTCTGACTCGTCGAAGAGTTATATGATCGTCGTACGGTTGTGTGCACCTTTGCCATACATTTTTTGTCAGCTCATTAACAAATTTACGCTTGTCGAGGGCAGACTTCAGGGCAGATTTTCTTCAATGTGATTAGTTTAATCACCCTATGACAGTTAAGGCAGTTGATAGGATTGACTTTTCTCTCCTTACTTTTCTTGACGCGGGGATTGTGTTGTCGAGGAAAAAGGCGCAGATGAGCGCCACCGCCATGTTGGTGCTGAAGAGCACGTTGCAGATGTCGTTGAACTGTGGAAAACTCGCGGTCAACTAGTTTAAAAAATGAATAGATCCATAAAAAAATGAAAAATGCAGGGTGACTAGTTTTCCTTGTCCAATTAAACATAAGACAAAAAAGACGATGACAACAGAAATACAGTTTTATTCCGAATTCT
>JBBHKE010002112.1:0-10000 GCA_037447655.1 Zygnema cylindricum | reverse complement strand
GTTGGCTGGAAAGGGAGGAGGTTGTGGGATTGCTACTCTGGGGGTGGAAAAGAATTTGGGGGGATTTTGGCTTGTGGATGGAGAGGGAGGAGAGTAGGGAGAGGGAAAATTTAGAGAATTGGGATATACCAAAAAAATTCTTTGTTAAATTTTCACGACAATTCTTTTTGTCTGTTTTTGAAAGGCAGCGAAACAGTGAAAATAGGGTGGATATAGTGCTAATTTCATTTTTTCGTGTAATCCGTTTTTTTCTTATCTTATTTCCATGAATGTGGCACAAATTCATGAAAAATTGCATTTAAAAAATGGAAACTGAAAACCAAAGCAATAAAATCAACAATAAAAATGAACATATAATCAAATGGCCGGAAGAAAAAGTGGTTAAATAAATGTGCTAATTTTACCTCAGGTTTTCCTTTAACAAAGCGCTTTGTAAGCTTTTAAGTTGCTTAAGCCTTATTTTATAAGTTATAGAAGATATTTAAGCCTACGTTTCACACTGAAGATCAAAATTTACATTTTTGAAAAAGAGATTGTAGAATTGAGATGCACCAAACTTAAAAGTACAAATTAGATGCAAAAAGTTAGATTGCTGTTTGTTAACTTCCAAGAGAAAATAAAGCATTTAAATCTAAAAAAATTGACTGCTTATTCTGATTTTAATCAAAATCCATACACCAAAATTCTGAGATTTCAAACCGGGTGTATTCTCGTCCGTTTAATTTAGAGTTACACCTTTCAAATTACAAAGCTCCAATTTTACATCAAAGTAGTTAAGAATAAAAATCTGATCATTTTAAAATTGAAAGGCTTAAAAATTTTGAACTCAAAGGACAACTGAAACCAGTTAACCAACCAACAAACCGAGAACCCAAAACTTAACAAAGTAATACCCTTTTTCACTCAGCTATTCCCAACCATTTCTTTTCACTAACCTGTGGCAATAATATTTCACGACAAACCAAAAGACAAAAGTGTTATTTGTTTCTGCCTTCTTTATTCCCACAATTATTTTTTCCATCCACTTACAGTAGGGAATCCAGCTCCGTAGAGAGCCAATCCGATGGAGGCAATGACAGGGGCGATCACCAGAGGGCCAATGTATCTGGACGCGATGTAGAACCAGATACATTCCTCAGTCAGTCCAATCCAATCACCTCCAACAAAACCTCATAAAAGCGACAAAAAATGCAAAAATGTCCATTTTCTCGCCAACTACACAATCCATCACTTTTACTGTTGGACGCTTTTTAGGCACTATAACGTTGTTAACTTTATTTTCAACCGTTGTATTTGTTTTTTTTCAATGTTGTAATCGAAAGATAGGCTCATTATCTTTTGATTGCTTGCCTCAAAAGGAAAATCCCGCGGTTAAAAATTAAGTTAAACGTCTTCAACTGCTCAGAATGTTCAACACTAATAGCGACGGACAGTGTACTTTCCCTTCAACTTTCCATTTAACCTTTTCTTCCCCGTCCAATTTTCCCACCTCCCATCCAGCCCTCCAAATTGACTTCCCCAGTATCTTCCCAGCAATCAAGCAATGAGAAAAATGCCACGTGTCAAGCAATAAGGCAGTGAAAAAGGCCACATGTCAAGCAGTCAGACAACGAGAAAGTGCCAAATGCTATGCAACAGGCAATCAAATGGTGGCACGTGTCAAAATAGGAAATAATGCTTCGTGTCAACAAGCCAGGCAACGAAATGGTGACACGTGTCAAATGAACGAATAATTCAACGTGTCAAGCAGTTAGACAATGAGAAATTGCCACGTGTCTCACCTGGACACGACTCCCATAAGGCCCGAAAATCCCAAAACGATGTGGAGGGCGGAGGCGGCGATGATGGCTCCCGACACTGCCCGGATGGTCGCTAAGAACCTCTGGACCAACCACAGGGCTCTTTCACACGTGTGTCAGTGAGACTTTCTGGGAGTGGACGAGACCTGACGCACATACGGTGTGACGTGACACATGCTAATGTGGCGGAGACTGACACGATGGATTGTGACATGACATGATGAGAGATGCAAGATAGGAAGGAAATCAGAAAGCAGCGAAGGCCAAAAAAACTTGAAAGTTTCCGATCTCAAACCGTTTAATCAATATCAAAAACCGGTCAGAAAAATTTGTGCCCAATTTGCCAATTGTCATTCAAAACAGCCAAGAAGCTCCATTTACCCTCAAGAATCCAATTTCCATTCGGAACCAGCGAAAAAAAATAATCATCATGCCCAATTATTCAACTTTCCTCCAAACCAGATTTCCAGAAACTGAAAAATCCTAACCGACATTTTTCTCTCCGAAGAAGCCTCAATTTAATAAAACAACAAACTCTTCAATCCGATGCATTAATCCAACACATAAACACACACTTCAATCTGACAACTCAATCTAATCGATGCCAAATTCTCCAATCAGATGCACTCAAACCTCATTACTAAAAAAAAAAAAAAAAAACAAATGGTACCTCGTCGTCGTCCTTGATGGCCTGCAGCTCGGGGTCGAATATGATGGAGAAGGTGGGCGTGAGGAAGGAGAAGGAGCCGCCGATGATGACGGGGAGGCGCGTCCCGACGAGGCTCTGGATGAGCGTGTTGATGCCGGACACGAAGAAGATCGTCTGGATCATCTGGGCCTTGCGGAGCTGCAGGGAGAGAGAGGGAGAGAGGGAGAGGGAGAGAGAGAGAGGGGAAGAGAGAGAGGGGGAGAGAGAGAGGGGGAGAGAGAGAGGGAGAGAGAGAGGGAGAGAGAGAGAGGGAGAGAGAGAGAGAGAGAGAGAAATAGGAAGAGAACGAGAAAGGGAGAGAGGGAAATAGAGAGGGGGAGAGAGAGAGAGAGGGGGAAATAGGAAGAGAACGAGAAAGGGAGAGAGGGAAAGAGAGAGGGGGAGAGTGAGAGAGAGAGAGAGCGGAGAGAGAGCGGTACATGGCGGAAGAGAGAAAGAGCGGGGGAGGAGCGATAACAAATAGAAATGGATAGCAGCGAGACACAGATAGCAGCGAGTCAGCGCCAGAGCCACTCACATCGTTCCCCCCCATGGCCGGCACTAGCAGCCAGGGTATGAGCACGGTGGCCCCCAGCATGGTGAGGTAGTGCTGCAGGCCGAGGAACACGGCCTCGTCTGCACGCACGCACACAGCCCCGCTACGCGACAAAGGTCAGCCGCGCACAAACGACCGACCACAGGCGCAGTACTGCGGCTGCGAAGAATTGACGGGGAAAAAGTAGCGGCAGGGAAATTGACGGCCAGGAAGTGAGCGGCAAACAGAGGTGGCGGCAAAGCGGAGGCGGTTCCGTACACCATGGCGGGCAGTCGTTGACGCCGTACCGCACGCCGCGGTACTGGTCGTCCACGTTCCATGCGCCGGGATTCGCGGGCACGACCTCCTTCTCGTCCGCCAGACTCTGCTTCGGACTGTCCGGAGGAGTTGCCACGTCGACATGCGTCTCGCCGCCCGCCATGGCTGTGAGACTCGGATTCTGCTTCTCTCTCTTTCTCGCGCTCTCTTTCTCGCGTTCTCTCTCTCTTTCTCTCTCTCTCTCTCAAACTCGCTATTTCTCTTTCTCCCTTTTTGTCGACCTTTGCCCTGCGTTTTGTCTGTCTGGTTCTCTGTAATACTTTTGTCCTATATGAGTTACGTCACTATCTGCTCCTGGCGGCCTCGGGGTCGAAACCAAACCGACGTGGCCGCGGGAGAAGAGCAGTTGCAGATGTACGGCATCCGTACGACATACATGCTGTCAGAACGGTATGGCAGATTCGGACTAGGGATTTACTGCTGATTTTCTGAACGTTCATTGGATAATTGAAACACGTGGTACAGTACGCAGGTGGCAGAGAGGGCGGGCAATCGGGCGGCCTCAAACTGTGTCTCTCTTCGACCAATCGCAGGCGTCCTTTTTGCTGACGCCGTACCACGTGACAGACGCGGCGGACGGAAGTGTCGCCCGCCAAACTTGCAGGCTTGCGACCAATCGGAGGCTCTGATCCGGCGTTTGTGAGCGTCAGCATGACGCATGGATGGACTTGTAACACGATCCAGTTGATATTGTGGTGTACTTTTCAACTCGATGGGACAATCGTGATACTCTGTAACGCTCACCTCATTTAGGGTTGATCGGTCTTATCTCAGATAGTGGTTGTTAAGCCTGAAGAAACTACGTGTATCGCTATTAGTGTGAATGGTTTCTTTGACACTTGGAACATATTTTTTACGTGCACACATATCCGATTTTCGATCGGAGGGGACCAATCGGAAGGTGCGAATCTCAGTTTTCAATCGCAACCGCCAGATTGTTAATTCGACGGAGAAAAAATGGTTTAAGTGGGTAAAGAAATTAACAGCAATAGCGGTACACGGGGTAATGTAATTATTAATTAACTCTACAGTACACCACCAATCATTATTAGCGTTGTGTACGCTAATTCCGTCCCGCTTTTTTTTTATTAATTCTCCATTAGTGTAGTTCATTCTATTTTTTTCTTTATTCTATTTAGGGTTATTTTCAGTACGTTGTCTCTTAAATAGAGTAATGTACGGTCAGAGTCAGACCGTACATAAATGTACCTTTTTAAGATAAGAAGTACAATAAATTAGTTTTAGTAACCGCGGACGCATGAGAATGTGCGTTCTAAAAAGGAAACAAACTAGGTCGTAAAACATCCCGTTCGCACATATTCGTCCGACTGCCGCATTTCGACCGTGTGAATGTACGATTTATGTACGAGTTGTCAGACTGTGTACGGAGACCTATATTAGTGTAAGTATGTTTGCGACCGACATTTGTTTTTTCAAAGATCCAAATTACCATAATCAAACAATTAGAATGTATGATTTTTTCCAAAAATTTCAAATTCTTAAATAGCGTACACCACGGTAATTATTTTTATACGCTAAAAAAACTTACATCCTAATAACGATTGGCGGTGTACTGTACTCTAAACAGTAAACACTACACCGTGAATCGCTAATTGAGGTACCCTGCTTTTTTCGGAAAATTCTCAAATAGAATTAAACATTCTAAATGTTTCTACACGTTATTTGAGGTAGCCCATTAAATAGGATTCCTGACTCTAATATAGTTCCATTATAAATAGTGTGGTGTACGGTCTATCAGAGCCGTACTTTATGTACTTTTTCAAGTACAAAAGTACAGAAAAAATATTCACGCTGTCCCGTAGTCGCGCTAACATGTAATTGCGTAAATATTTTCCGGCATTCGCGGATGTCAAAAAAACGCGACGGCGTACGATTTGAACAATTTCGTACATGCACATATTTTAGTAAGGAGATATTCTGCACCGAAAAATTTTACAAAGCAATTTACAAATTAGAGTATACGAAAAATTAGAATAAAAATTATTTCCACAAAAAACGACATTCCCAATTAGCGTAAATAACGCTAATTGTTTCATTACGCTATCTATTTCATTAACCTAAAAGCGATTCACGGTGTATAGTACAGTAAAGAGCCTAACAATTAGTTTGTTAATCACGCTAAATTAGTGCATGGTGAAATAGTAATATGGATACTCTGCGGCCCACCGTACTAATCTTGGCTAATTCGTCAATAAGACCTTTGTTGGTCATCAATACTTTTTAGCATAGTTTTAAACTAGGTGAAAGTTGCCCATACAATATGCCTATTGTACGTAAATTTTACAATACTACCTTAAGACCCATATTGTATTGGCTGCAAAATAAAATAAAACAGTAACGGGGTTGAGTTGCACATCGATCGATAGAGAATTAAATGTCATGTCTAAATCTTGAAATACATTTGGACAAAAAAGAAATCTGTGAGTTTTGAGGTACTTTTTATTTAAACCGTCAGATTTGGACGATCGGATAGTCATTGATCAAAGTAGCGATCTAAGAAGATCATATGGAAAGCCAATAACACAACTTACGATAGGACTATCATCAAATTCGAACGATCAGACGGTCGCTGATCAAAGTAGCAATATAAGAAGATCACATGGAAAGCCCGTAACACAACTTACGCTAAAGGCGGCCTATTTAAGGCCTACGAAAAAACGCCTACTTTTGAACTATGGAAAATACCATAGTTCAAAAGTAGGTGAAAGTAGGCCCATACAATATGCCTATTGTATGCAAAACATACAATATGACCTTAAGGCCCATATTGTATTCGGACCTATTCGGACCAATTAAAACATTCGGACCAAAACTTGGACCAATTAAAACATTCGGTCCAAAAAAAAATATTTACACCGTCAGATTCGTACGATCGGACGGTCGCTAATAAAAGAAGCGATCTAAGAAGATCACATGAAAAGCCCATAACACAACTTACGATAAAGGCGCCGACCAAAGGCCTACCATAAAAACGCCTGCTTTTGAACTATGGAAAATACTAAAAAAAACTCCAACCTAGGTTTAGTGCGCGAGGACAATCAGAAACGTTACCTTTTTGTTTTCAAGATACGTAAGGGCACTTTCCCATGTGATAAAGTGAGGGTTTTTTCCTGTCGTTTTCCGCCAAAACTTAGCCCACAACAAGAAAATATGCAGCCGTACCAAAAAAATGAAATTGACACAGTACAATTTGCGTCAACTTGAAACCTAAAATGTATTGCAGTTTGTCCTCTATAGCGTTTCGACCCACTTTAGCGTCCCTCCTGCACATCGTCAAACCTCTACGGAAATCACCTCGCGAGGTGATTTTAAATGAAGCTTGAAGATGTGAACGAATAGGTAGAGGTTTTCGCACGCGTCAAAGGTTTTTGAAAAAAATATTTGTACTACCCGGAGTACCAGAAAAAAAATACCACTCTCCATTTCCAGCCTGTACGTACTTTTTTCCGTGCAGGGGCCGTGGAGGGGTCTCAAGCAACGGATGCCATTTCACAAAAGCGAAGGTAGTGAAGGCGCCTTTTTCTCTCTCCCTCTCCCACTACCGCGTCTATCTCACAATTTTTGCAATGAAAAACGACAATAATGGTATAAAATGAAAGATCTTCAAAAAGTATTACTTTTAACTGTCTTTGAGCTTATTTTGATGGTAAGTAAAGTGAGAAAAAAGATGCCTCTCTCTCTCCCTCCCCCACTACCGCGTCTATCTCACAGTTCTTGCAATGAAAGATTATAGTAATGGTATTAAATGAAAGATCTCCGAAAAAGAATACCTTTTGACTATCTTTTGGCACGTTTTGATGGCAAATAAAGTGAGAAAGGTCTAAAAAACACAATTGTGAAACAATAGCAAAAAGTTTTAGAATTACCGACGTCAACTATATCATAAGTGAGCGTGACGTTAAAATCTCACAAACCCTACACGTCTACAATGTCACAATAAACCAAACGTCTACAACCGTTGTTATTTTGTAAGCGACATCAATTGTTGCGAGTTTTGTAGTCGTCTACAACCGTCAAAAAGTACACCCACGCCTACATCTGTCACAATTTAAAGTAACGCTTTCATTGTGTTACAGCGGAACGCTTTCAAAACAGTACGGAAAATCTTTGCCAAAAACAAAGAAACAAGAATAAGTTTGAGTTACATGGGAACATGCCCTTACAAAAGTGTCACAAACTTAAGTGGCGATTTCGCTTTAAACATTGGGAGAGGTGAAAACCGTGTATGCAAAATTTTCGCGACAACACACAGGTTATCTAAGTTAAGGTTACATGGGAACACAACCTTACTGAAACGTCGATCATATTGTACCAAATTTTAAACATAGGCATAAATTTTTGCGATATGTTGCATGAATATATCAAGCATAATTTCTAGGGTTGTGTATCGAGTAAAAACGTATCGCGTTAGAACCGATACCGATAGTTATCGGTTATCGAACGGTGAGGGATACCGATATATTCATTCAAATAGCACGTAATTTAAGGTACGGAAATAATGTACGAAATGAGTACGTAGATGTCGCGATGGGGGGAAGGGGGCTTTTGATCTTTTTTTAACAATCCATTCCGTACCAGAGTACGGAGTTATCGTCGATAGTTATCGAACCCGCATTATCGCGACGAAAAACCGATAATTCAGGTACCGATATATCGTACCAATATATCGATTATCGGTAGGCCAAAAACAGTGGTATATCGGTTCCCGGAAAATGGCTACCGATACACAACACTAATAATTTCGCCTGCGCTACAGTCGTCACATAGGACGAGGCACCTCCGTACGACACGGCAGCAATTGCATTTTCCTACGTCGCGAGAAATTCGATGCGATGGTTAACACTGTCGTATCGTAGCCATTCGCATTGCTTTCGCATAGCCATGCTTTCAATAAAGTACAGTACAGCACAGTACATGACAGTACATTAGTACAGTACAGTACAGTACAGTACAGTACGGCTTTTTCATTTCATTTCTTCGGCGTGTGTATCGAATATCGCACTCGATACAAAATCTGGACCTATATCGCCTCTTGAGAGTCAAAATAACAAAATGTAGTAAACTACACCGTGAATCGCTATTAGCGTCAATGTTTTTTTCGCCACTTAAAACCATAGTTCAAAAGTAGGCGTTTCTATTGTAGGCCTTTGGTCGGCGCCTTTATCGTAAGTTGTGTTATGGGCTTTTCATGTGATCTTCTGAGATCGCTACTTTGATCAGCGACCGTCCGATCGTCCGAATCTGACGGTGTAAATATTTTTTTTTTGGTCTGAATGTTTTAATTGGTCCAATTTTTGATCCGAATGTTTTCATTGGTCTCAATAGGTCCGAATACAATATGGGCCTTAAGGTCATATTGTATGTTTTACATACAATAGGCATATTGTATGGGCCTACTTCACCTACTTTTGAACTATGCTTAAAACATCTTTTTTCCGTACACACTTGTCGGATTTTGGATCTGACGGTTGCGATTGAAAAGTAACATTCTCAGCTTCCGATTGGCGGTCTCAAATTGAAAATTCAACAAGTGTGTACGGAATAAGATGTTTTAAGTGGCGAAAAAAACATTGACGCTAATAGCGATTCACGGTGTAGAAATATCTCCAGTTATCTCCTTTCCCTCTCCCACTCCCTTTCTCTCTCCTCTACTCTCCTCCCTCTCTTCTCCTCTCCATTTTCTCTTCCCCATTACCTCCTCCTTCTTCTTCCTCTCCCTCTCCCCCCCTTCATTATGCTCCGTTCCCGCCCTCGTGCCTCCCCCTCGGAAGCTTCTCCGAAGCTTCCTCAGCCCGGAAAACACGCACGTGGAGCCAAACCTCAAACGCCAAGAACACTGTTTAGTGTGCCAGGGGGGTTTTCTCCTGTTTTTTCGCTATTCGTATTAGGGATAGGGTTGCTGCTGGTTGTCTTATTTGTAGCGTCGTTATTTTGGACCAATCAGGGAGCTTCCGTACAGCTGTCTCCTATGCGACGGGCGGTCACGCCGATTCAACTGCCACGTGTCCTGGATTTGCCTCAGGTTTGGATCTTTCTCTTTCGATGCCTCTCTTTTTTTTGTTTTTTGTTTTTATCTCTTTTAGCACTTTCGTTTTTATTTTTTTTGTTATTTTCACATCCCATCCATTTGTTAGTTTCACACCTTCTTTTTGGGTTGGCATCCATTTTTTTAGGTTCATATTAATTTGAATTTTCATTTCGGAAATGATATTTTTTCCGGAAATTGGATGTTAAAATTTTGAAACTAAGCTTATTTTTACTTACTTTAGCTGGAAATTTGTAATGAAGTTTTGAAATTTGTGAAAATTTCTGTCCCTTTTCTTATCATTACATCTTTTTTTTTTTTGAAATCTAAAAATGGGACATGTAGCGAAACTTGAAAAAAAAGAAGCTTATTTCAACTCAAATCCAATGAAATGTCACGTCCCACATTTTAATTCTTTTCAAAATTAATTTAACTCAAAGATTTCACATTTTAACCTGAGAATTTTGTTCTTTTTTTCACTAATTGCTTTTATCTCTCTCTTTTTTTTTTTTTTTTTTTTTTTTTAAGACGTAAATTTTTATTAGCTTTTTTATATTTTTGAACTTTTTTTTTGGCATTTTTTCTTTGGAAAA
>JBBHKE010002111.1:294568-314754 GCA_037447655.1 Zygnema cylindricum | reverse complement strand
CATTTTACACTCCTAATGCATCTACACTGATAGCAATTGGCAGTATAGTGGTGGTGCATTGTGGATTTTGGTTTGGAAGTACTGAGAATTTCTTGGGAAGGGTGGTTGAACAATAGATGTTCTATGACGATTTGCCATTGTGGGGCTTCATTGGAACCAATATTGACCACAATTCCGTTGATAATATACATTACCTTCTGTATACACATATTCTCTTTGTTGTGAAGTACAATATGGACCGTGTGATTGATATCTCGGTGATGGCCGAGAATGCGGTATCCATTATGGCAGACAAACCCATTGATGTAGAATTTTCCTTTTCCACTATGTGGACAGAGGTTTCCACTCCATATGAGAGGCGAAGGGAGAAGTATGACAGGATATCGACTCAGCACCTTGTTTTTCGTCAATTCATGTGTGACAGTGCTATTGCTGACAGGTTTTCTGGCTACCATTCTTATGCGAGTCTTAAAAAATGACTTCATCAAGTGAGTGGCATTTTTACTCTGCTTTTTTCTTTTTCTTTTTTCGTCTTTCTTTTCTTCCTTTGCTGACAGGTTTTCTGGCTACAATTCTTCGTGTTGCTTAGAGAACTGGAACTGCCGATTTTCCGGTCTCGGAATCGGCAAGGATCCTTTTTATTTGTACTGCCAGTTTCAAGTAAAACCTGTTATTCTCGTACTGCAGCACCGATTTTCTTGTACTGCCAGTTCGAGCAAAACCTGTTTTACTCATAGTGCCAGTTTGAGTAGAACTGCCGATATTTAGAGCACACAGTTCCTTTTCCTTTTATTTAAGGTAAGTTCAGGTTCATATAACCCCTCATGTTTAGAGCTGTTTGGTATGACACATAAAGGCATAATTTCTTCCTACCAGAAAATAATGGAAGTGCTAAATTTTTGCGCTTGGAAGCTAAGAGCCAAGCAGAAACCCTAAATTACTCTAAAATACAAACCTTAACATACCCTTAAATCAGACCCAGAAATGCCCTGAAATACGGTAAAAAAACGTTTAGAACATAAAATTTAAATGTTAAGAGCTCGTTTGGCGTGTAGTCTGTGTGAAAAAAATAAAAAATACAAGCTATCATGTACTTTTACCCTTTTAATTGTGCAATCGTTGAATACCGAAAACTCGCAATAACGTACTAAAAAATCGTGAATATTGTTCCCTACCGATATCCAATTATTGTACAGATACTGTATCTGATTATATCGTTGACATTTCAGTACGATACGCAATACTAGCAAACCTCATTGGAAAATTTAAAGAATGATGTCATCAAGTGAGTGGTATTTTTACTCTGTTTTGTTTTTAAAATTCTAATCCTCATCAGCAGATCAAAGTAGTTGGAGAACTTTCAATAGAAAATCACCAGTTTTTATTAACGTGAACCTGTGGTGATTGTCGTCGCTTTTGTCAAAAGCCTCCGGAAAATGGTGATTGTGGGATCCATCTTTGGTTTAGGTTTATGTTACATGTTGAATTTTCCTATCATTAGTATGTCGAGGGAATGGATGGGGGTGATCAGGTATACACGTGAGGATGAGAGTGCAGAGGAGCAAGAAGAAACTGGGTGGAAGTACATTCATGGTGATGTCTTTCGATTCCCGCCTTGTCCGATGTGAGTATCCATGCATCACAAAATTGGTTACTTGATCTAATGTTGTTTTGCTTTGCTAATTCTTTTTTTCGCCCTGGACATTCTTGACAGCAAGAATACATGCGTGTTGTTTTATAGTTGTGCAGAATTTAGAAATGTTGTATATTGAGCAGGATTTGCTGATAGTCAATATATTTTCTTTTTTCAAGCGTCTCTGCGATCAATATATTGAGCCGTTAACAGATATCGCAATCATCTCGACAATATCGATATTGCGATATGATCAGTATCCGTATTCTATTTCCGTATTTTTCCAATGTTTCGGCTCGACAGCAAGAATGCATGTGTGCTGTTTTATGATTGTATTTTACAGTCATAATTTTAGTCCCCAAAATTTTAGTTTGAGGATGGTTTTGCAGGTGGTTTTGTGCCATGATTGGAGCAGGGAAGCAACTTCTGGTCCTGGTTTTAACTGTCTTTGGCCTATCCTTCCTGGGTCTCTTTTATAACTACAACCGTGGAAACTTGTACACTGCATGTATTATAATATATGTGCTTACTTCTGGTATCTCAGGATATGAGTCGGCACATCTTTATCGACAGATGGGTGCAGACAATTGGGTGAGTCTCATAGTCTTTAAGTGTTGAAGTTTTTCAAAGCTTGCAGTAATGCAAAATTTTGAATTCAGAAACTATACTGCCGATCGCTACTAGAGCTAATCATTTCGAATTTGAGTGAGTGTTTTTCTGACCTAAAACCGCGATCGTGTTAAAAAATGATTTAGTGTAGTTATGCTAATAATTCACTAACTCTTATGCAGTATTTAGTGTAATTAATTCTAATAAGGTGCTAGCTCTAATAATGTACCAACTCTGACACATTACACAGTGTCGCTAATTCTTTTAGTGCTACCTTTAGTAGTTTACTAATTCTGACACATAATTTGAGTGTAGTTCACTCCAAAAAAATGTTAACGTTAATAATTTAATAACCCCACACATAATTTTAGTGTAGTTAATTCTGATGAAGAGTTAACGCTAATAAGTCACCAACTCTAATAGCGACTAGCGATGTAGTGACTGACATTTCTCTCATGGTGGCTGTCATCTATGTTCCTTAGGTGCGGAATGTTATCCTCACAGCGTTTATTTTTTCCGGTCCTTTCTGTGCAATTTTTGCCTTCAACAATACGGTAGCCATTGTGTACGGCTCAACAATGGCACTTCCATATAAAACAATTGTGATCATTGTCCTCTTGTGGATCCTGTCGTTCCTCCTCATGGTAAGTTAGTAAGCCTGTTAGGGCCTTCCGTGATGAAGTGTTCATTCGGGTATCCAGCTAAAGAGCTAGAATGTTTATGTTTTCTGGTCATCATTAGGGCGAAACCCTAAAAACTTCTAGAAGACCTTGGTGTGCAGATTCTTGGAGCCATCGCTGGAAAGAAAAACAAGACAGATTTCTATGCACCATGTAGGACAAACAAGTACCCTCGTGCAATTCCCGCTTCCCCTTGGTATCGAAAAGCTCTGCCGCAGGTGCTCTGAAATTTTTGACAAATCCTCTTTAGCAAACATTCGTCTTTGTATTCTCATCTTTAGAACCTTGTATTTGGACTCTTGTCTTTAGATTTTGGTATTTGGATTCTGGTCTTTTAATTCTCATCTTTGAAGTCTTGTCTTTGAATTCTCGCCTTTGGTTTCTCGTCTTTGAGTTCTCGTCAGTCAATTCTTGCCTTTGAATTCTCGTCTTTAGATTCTGGTCTTTGAGCGTCTTTGGATTCTCGTCCTTGAACTCTCGTCTTTGACTTCTCGTCTTTGACTTCTCGTCTTTGACTTCTCATCTTTCAAATCTTGTCCGTCTTTGAATTCTCGCCATTCGCTATCCTCACAGGTTACAGTTCTTTTCTTATGCAGATGTTCATGGCAGGCTTCCTTCCTCTCAGTATCATATACAACGAGTTGAATTACATCTTTTCTAGTGTTTGGGTACATAAGATTATCTCCATATACAGTATACTCTTCATTGTTTTCATTACTCTTATCATTGTGACAGCATTTGTCACAATTGTACTGACGTACTTCCAGCTTGCCTTTGAGGACCACGAGTGGTGGTGGAGGTAATGTGCCAATTCTTTTCCTATGTTTTTTAGGGTTTAATAGGTTTTTGTTTAGGGTTTTTTAGAAAATGGCGTATGTTGTATAATAAGGTAAACTTGGTGAATTAATAATGGAGTGAAGCAATTTTCTGTACAAGGACACGTGTGTCACTAGAAAGAATAATTGAATGGTGACAAATGCATTGTTCGTAAAAAGAGTCAACATTAAATGAACAAATATTATCAAACGGATGCAATTATTTAGTACAAAAGTATTCGGTACAGAATAACTTAGTGTACATTCTAACTAAAATTAAAAAATAATTCTAACTTAAAAATAAGCGATGAGACAGGTGCGAATGGAACTGTAGGTTTCCCGATTTTCCCTGCATGAAATGTACACCATGCACGTATTGTTATTTGAGTGAAGAAATTATTAGCAATTAGTGTTATTAATTCTATTTCGGTTCAATGTGGCTGATTATGAACCCTTTTAAAGAATTACCGTCAAGAAAAAAACAATTAGTGTCATTGATACTATTTTAGGTTCAAGTGGTAAAGTTTTTGGGCATCGACATGGTGTTATTGACGCTAATAACGATACAAGGTGTATATCAATAGACATCATTTGCATTTTGTTCTTATGTGGACCTAATTTAGTATTGACGACTAACATTTTGCAAATGGTTGGGTCGGTTCGCAGGTCATTCTTATGTGGCGGTTCCACAGGCTTATTTATATATGGCTCCTCTTTGTACTACTATTGGGAAAAATCCGATATGACCGGATTTATGCAATTCTCGTTTTTTTTCGGTTATATGGTGTGTATCTCCTATGGGTTTTTTCTCATACTTGGTTCCGTGGGATACAAGGCATCTCTCCTCTTTGTACGCCACATATACCGTGCCGTTAAATGTGAATAAAAAGGGGTTAAGAAAAGGGATATAACGTTTTGTGTATTGTTAGAAAATAGGATGTATTATTATTTATTATATCATAACTGTTATGGTATTTGGTCAAAGAAACCACGACCTAGTTTATATTGTTAATAACCATAGATACCGCATTTGTTTGGAAACTATTTAGATACGGAAAATATTTAGCAAGTATGCTCAGAAAGATAGAACCATTTTTTTGTCCTTTTTTGTTGAACGAACTTTTCGTCCTTTTTTGTTTCCCTTGTTCGGTAGTAAAGGTTATTGATATATTACAATTATAAGGTTGTAAGATTGTGTATGTTATAAGATTGTATATTATAAGGTGAAGGAAAGTTAAAGGATAATATAGAGAAGAAAAGTTGTTACTTCTTACATTCTTTAGCAACTTAGTTGCCATTTTCATGTTTCATTGTAAGGCTTTTCTGAAGTCCTATTAGACTAATGATAAAAAATTATGCCATAAATCGCCATTAGAGTAAATGTTTTTTTCGGCGTTTAATCGCCTTTTTCTCTGTGCACACCTCGTCGGATTGTTTGTCTGTGCATAAAACATAACAAAACCGGAAAAAGGTTTCCAGTTATTGTCGAACCAAGATTTGGGGCAGGGAAAAAAAAAATCAGACGCCTTCAGACTGCCTGGAAAAGAAAAAGAAACGGAAGTTGTGTTGGCCTAAAGATCTAGGATCGTAAAATCTTAGCTATTTTCTCAAGTTTAGTCAATGTTTAAACGTTTTTTGCATGTGGACTTTCCCAAAAAAAAAAATCGACAAATAAGAAGTAAAACATACTACACTTCTATTTTAAATAAAGTATGATGATAAACCGTTTAAAAAAACCAACTAAAAAAAAAAAAAAACACTAGAAAGGCCAAAAATGATAAAACAACATATCGACAAAAGAGAAAAAAGGAAAAATAGGATAATGCCAAAATAAAGACACTATAAACACAAAACCACCAACAAATTATCAAAAACGCATAAAAACTAGTCTCCCACTCACCATGTCTCCCCTTGTTCCCTCTCACTTCCCCGCCTCTCTCCGTCCCTTTCCCTCTCTCCCCCTCTCCCACCTCTCCCTCTCTGCCTCTCCCTCTCCTCCTCTCCCTCTCTCTTTCTTTCTCTCTTCCCCTCTCACCGTCTCTTTTCCTCTCTTCCTCCCTCTCCCCCTCTCTTTCCCTCTCTCCCTCCCTCTCCCCCTCCCTCTCCCCCTCTCACCCTCTCACCCTCTCCCCCCTCCCCCTTTTCTCCCTCTCCCTTTTTCTCCCTCTCCCCCTCTCTTCCCCCTCTCCCCTTCTCCCCCTCTCCCCCTCTCCATCTTTGTCCGTCACTCCCCCCTCTCCCTCTCTCCGCCTTCTCCCTCTCCTCCCTCTCCCTCTCCTCCCTCCTCCCTCTCTCCCTCTCTTCCCCTCCTCCCCCCTCCCTCTCCCTACCTCCCCCCTCTCAATGCTCAATTTTTTTTTCACATAAGTTTTAAAACATTCATTTGAAACAAAAAACCAAAAAAAAAAAAGTAAATTACTTAATCAATAAATAAAATAAATAAACAAATAAAGACGCGAACATACACACATACACAAACGAAGTCTATCTTAACACCCCTCCCAAATTTTTTAATTAATTAATTAATTTATAAATAAAATAAATAAATAAATAAAAACACGAACATACACACATACACAAACGAAATCTAACTCAACACCCTTCCCTTCCCTCCGTTCTTCCATCCCTTCCCTCGCTTATTCCTTTCCCTTCCCTTTCTCACTTCCCTTCACTTAATTTCCCTAGACTTCCCTTCCCTTCTCTCCCTTCTTCTCTTCCCTTCCCTTTCCCTTGCCTCCCTCCCCTCCCTTTCCTCCCTTCTTCCCTTCCCTTTCCTTGCCTCCCTCCCTCCCTCCCTTCCCTCCATTATTCCCTTCCCTCCTCTCCCTCCCCTTCGCTTCCCGTCCCGTCCTTCCCTTCCCTCCTCTCCCTTCTTCCCTTCCCTTCCTTCCCAGCCCTCCCTTCCCTTCCTTCCCAAACCTCCTTTCCCTTCTCCCTTCAGTTCATAATTTAAATCAAAGCTGTTGAAGATCTCAGTACCAAAAAAGTTTATTCACTGTTTCCTAAAAACATAAGTAAACCCCTTTTATATTTAAAATAAAGTTGAGAAAATATGCAAAAAATAGCAAAAATATAAAGGATAAAAAAAACTTTTCAGCAAAAGCGAATGTTCAAAAGAGAAGATAAACTATTCACAAATATTAGTGTGGAAAATTTTTATTAGGGTTAAAGCAAAATTAGTAGTAATTAGTACTTCAGTAATACTAATTTAGGGCTGACGAGGCAGATTTAAAACCAATCCTTTAGATAGTGTTATTAACATTATTTTATGATTATTTGGGCCCAAAAGAGTCGCGACCTAATTAATGTTACCAACACTAATAGCGATCTACAGTATATTAAACCAAAACGGTTCTATTATTGAAGTTGTTAACAAAATTCCAAAAGAAAGACAAAAAAACAGAAGTATAAGGATCCTAATTCTTTGATTTTTTTTTTTAACAGTTTGACAGTACATAACCATGATGTGACATGTGACGTCATGAGATGTCATATAAGGATACAAAACAGGCAAGGACACACAATCGAAAAAAAAAAAAGTCAAACCAATCTCCCAAAAAGCAGCTTTTTAGGTCAAATATATACATAAGGTTTAAAAATCCAATTGAGACATAATTTTTTTGCAGTTGCCAAAGTCAAAATGTTATACATGATGGCCTTGTCAAATGACCTCGAGTGAAAATTCCTGTTTCCCAAAAATCCTGTTTTTTTTTTCCTTTTAAACAGTTTTCTTTTCGAAATCACTACCTCCACCTCCTAAAACCAACAACAATGGACTCTCGATATCTTTAAAAGTATCCAAGCAACACAGATCGGCAAATGGAAACCCTAATTTATCAAAGAGACACCTAAACACTGAATTTAGTTGAATTTGTACACTTACAAAACATCCTACAAACTAAAAACTCCTAGGAAACCCTAAAAAATATAAACTAATGTGATGAAAGAACAGTTCAAAATCGGCAGATACATTCTTGGGTGAAAACATCAACATCGAAATTATGGAAGAAAACGTAAACCAAAAATCGCACACTAAAGCTATGAATTACTTGTTGCGAAAACGTTCCCTCCTTCGAAGTTTTTTTTGTTTGTGTTTGTTCATTTTCAATCTCCTTTTCTTCTTCACACTACTAGTCTCCATGGTTACCACTTCTCCAAAAGGAGGGAGATCCATTGTTTGACTATAACTTTGACTTTCAGGGTGAACTTGACTTTGACTTTGACATTGAATTTGACTTTGACTTTTTGTCACCTGCCAATCATTGAAGATCTTCAATTGCATTTCAGGTTGCATTTTCTTTACGCATTTTTTCTCCAAATGCGAACATGGTTCCAAAAAACTCTTGAGCCTCTCATTCCTCTGGGTTACGGAATAGTTCTCCTGTAAATTCTTTGCAGAAAAACCTAAAAATTCAACTTCTTTGTAAGTTGTAAAAGTTGAGGAGCTTGGTGGAAGATTATCCGCTGTGAATAAAGGAGCATAAATCTTTTCTTTAACATCCTTTCTTTTCAGGTCTGATGAAACTGAAAAAGAAAAATCATCTTGTAAGGAAACTTGAGCTGAAATAGCAATAAAAGGATTTGACAAACGACAAAAGTTACTTAATAACTTTTCTTGTACGGACGATGTTTTTCCCTGAAATGATGTTTCCTTTAGATTTGTCAAAATACATCTTTGTAAAGAAGGTAAAATACGCGATGTGCCTTTGTGAAAAACCATATCTGCTTCTACCAAAAAAGAAAAGGACGATTGGTTGAACCTTTCTGAGTATTAGATCACCATTTCAGCAAACCCTAATTTTTGCTTCAGTTGTCTTTGAAAACAACGTACATTGGTCGTCGATTTTGTCTTTTGATTCTCAGCCGTCGATACTCTTTCTCTTTTTAACTTTTGGGTAAGGTACAGTACCCTCGTGCATCGCTATTAGTGTTCATGGTTTTTCGCCACTTAAAAAATCTATTCTCCGTGCACAGTCGTCAGATTGTTCATCTGACGGCCGCAATTGAAAGTTAAGGTTCTCACCTTCCACTGGCGGTCTCCCACTGAAAAACAGGTATTTGTGCACAAAGAAAAGAGCTTTTACGTGTGAAAAAGAACGTTAATGCAATTTGTTAGGGTTCAATCTCGAGGCAAGTTTAAGTTACTAAAGGCAGTTTGTCGTATGCACTATTTTTTCATTTTTTTGATTCCATGTACTCGGATGGTTTACCATCGCTCATGTCAAAAAAGCTTATTATAATTATTCCTTTCATATAAGTTTTTATAATCTCCGGAGGGTTTATTTGCGATGAATGTTTTGGGACCTCCAATATTGTCTCAAGAAAAGTACATTTTTATAAGGAAGACCGAAATTCCAGTCATGGGAGTCGTTTATTACGAAGTGAAGGAGTCAATTTAGTGATTTACCATTGAGGGTTTAATTTCTCCAGCCGCTTCAATGCCGTATGGAGTCAAAATTTGCGTCAATTTTTCAAAAGTCAATAAGGGCAAAAGATAATATCCTTAAATAGTCAATGCAGTAGCCTTTGGAGTTCTTTCAGCCTTTGTCCAATGACTCGCCTGCGGACTTTGTTATGGACTTCTAGCCCAATCTGCTTAAGCCGTACCTATTACTATATTATCCTACAATTTTTCGACTAAGCTTATTGTTATAAATATGACAATATGAACTGTGCCTTTAATGAAACTACATCTTAAAACTCAAAAAGTGACATGATTACGGGTTATTAAAAGAAACGACTTGCAGAAACCTTGCCGTAGCTAACATTTATAACACAAATTTTATAACATTGATTCTAAACACAGGAGTCTCCTGGAAACGCGATTTATTTTTGCAACATCCTATCTACCCTTTGATCCTATCATTTGAACACGGGCAATTCTCAAATACACCACCATGTCAAATTCATGAGAGCTGATGCGACACGGTCACGCTTGTTTTGTTTCAGTTTTTTTCTTTTTTTCTTTAAGTAGTTTCCCAACGCATATTTTTCATTCAGATTGTCATATCATCCCAGTAGCCATGAAGAAGGACCGTTTGACATCAGTACAACTGAATAACTAATAAAGGATTGTGAAAATAGTCGGTGATACTCAACCACCGCAGAGAGAAAAAGAATAAGCTGTCGAGATGATTCGGAAGAAAACACTTTCGGTTTGAGCAATAATCCCCCGACTGTCCATTGATACGCTGAAACTAAAGGAGCATCCATATTAAAGTGCATTCTTAAGGATAGTTCACATGTGCGAAACCAATTGGAAACGCCATATGGGGTAATCGCATCCTATACGCGTATTATACCGTATAATACGACAATACACGTTTAGTACGGGGCAACCACATATGGGGTGTCCAATTGTTTCCCACATGAACCATGATAGGAACCCAAGCGAAAAATCACCATTGAGATCATTCAATACTCCATACCAGCCAGACGTGATGTGACATTTTGTACCACCTCTCATCAACACCGAAACACAATTCTCAAAAGGTACGAGCAAAGGAGCACTAAAAAACAACATCAAAAAATAAAATTGAAAAACAACATTGAAGACCAGCAGTAAAAGACAGCACCAGAAGAAGAATTCTCGTTAAACTTCATATAAGATTCCCATTAACATCTAACATACAACTGGAGCGATAGTCTTCTTGACTGTACAACAAACCCACACACGATTGTTTTTCCCCTGATTGAAATTTGACCATCAAATGGAAACTACATAAACGTGGTACCTATGAAGATCTAAAAAACCTAAAAAAACCCTAACATTCTAAAAACCCTTGAGGAAACCCTAAAAGCACTATATACACAGCCTCCCACGAGGAACAGCCGACAGTATTTGGTGTGGAGCTCCAACTCAAAATATAGTAGTTAGAGAAGGACTAAAAAGAAAAAAGAAACCAGGAAACAAACGAAACTAAGCGATTGAGACAACCAGGAGTTGGAGCTCTCAATTTACGTGTATAGAAGATTTTGAGGTTATCGAATAAAATTGTACAGTCGGAAAAGTGAAAGGCGTATTGTAAGTGAACTTTGCCACGGTAGAATATCGCCGAACCAAGAAAAGAAGGAAAACAGAAAAAGACAAAAAGACAAGACAATGAAAGAATTCTGGACATCGTTGAACTAAGAAAAATAGGAAAAACGAAACCGTGAGAGAATTTTGGACATCGTAGCATACTGCTGAACCAAGAAAAACAGAAAAAAGGAAAAAGATAACGAGAGAAATTTGAACATGGTGACACATTATCGGACCGAAGAAAGATAAGAAAAAGGGAAAAAAGAGAATTTTGGACAGACGATTGAACCAAGAAAATAGGATGAGGGAAAAGAAAAGACCGCGAGGAAAATTTAGACTGTCACCTCTCAATTCACGAGTTGCGATTCCACAGGGTTACCGTGGACACGGAACCTGTATATACAAGTGTACGACGGACTTCCATGGTTGGATAACACATTGAGGCGTACAATGTTAACCGCTTGTTTCCTTCCCTCCTCCGAAATTTGAAAAGTTTGTACTCGTCGGCCCTTTATCTTATAGAGAAAGGAACCGAGCAACACTCCCTCACTGGGAGACTCGATCCCACTTTGTTTTTTGTGCCATCCCACAACTTCAAAGTTCCGGGGTGCACTGCTCATGTCAAAGGAAATTCTCTGCAAAAAACACAATACAGAAGGGAAAAAGAAAAAAAAACAACCTAGTATTACTTGGAAGATGAGAAATTGGGGAGGTCTCCCAGTAGAAATAGTTGTTTTTGCTATTTCAACCACAGCAACCAAGTCAAGGTTTGGGGCAAGAACAAAAAAAACCTCAAACTCCTCGTAAGGTGAGAAATTTAGGAGGTCTCCCAGTAAAAATATTTTCTTCTTTTTTTTTGCCGTTTAAACGACAGAGGACCAAAATAATCAGCACTTGCAAAAAGAAGACCACAGATACACCATTACCGCGTAAAACGCATCGACCAAGGATAAAAGCGACACCTATAGCCCTCATTGACCCTCCTCCCTACATTTTATAAGCGGAACAGTCTCAACTTTGAGTCAGTATACCATCACGAAACTGGATACGGAAACAAATAGAATTCACGTTTTTTAAAGGCGTCAATTGCTGACCAAAAAAAATAACAGCCACCAATATAAACAAAAAATCAAAAAAATAAAACAATGATGTAACCCACAATACTAGACGATCAAGGTCAAAGCCCCATACCTGACCAACGGCAGTCGATGCCAATCTTCGTGAATACACCATGATTAGCATTTAGAATTATAAGGGTGGATTGACTTTAATATTACAAACTCTAATTTACGTAAGGAAAACGAGGACGGCTTTCAACGGCTTACAAAATTGGCGTTCAAAAAAAATAAACAATTAGTACTATTAAAGCTAATTTATGTCCAGAGGCCAAAAAAAAAAAACAGGAACGGGGTTAGTGTTATAAACGCTAATAGTAATTCGCGTTGTAGTGTACCCATCACATACAGCTAGACAGCAAATCATATAGGAGCCAGATAAGACAAAACTATACAACAGTACACAACCTCAACGTTTATTAGGAAACGTTTATTAGGAATATCGATGAAAAATAAACATGTCCAAATCCTGCTACAAATGCAGTCCAACACCTATGAAAACTCAAGAAAACAAAAATAAAAAAACAGCTTAGACGAGAATTTCAAGTCGGAGGCTCTAGAAAATTCTACAACCTCGTCTCTCTACAACTTGAAGTTTGTTGCTGCAGTAGAACAGATAACCACAATTCTGTAACATACAAAAAGAAAAACATGGAATTCCTCCCTCTCCCTCTCCCTCTCCCTCTCCCCCTGTCTCCATCGCCTTCCCGGCTCGCACACTCTTCCTACAAGGACAAATCCGTGAAAAAATCCGCATATGTCATGTCACATATTCAACAGAAAACAATGCAACGCAAAGCAACTTACTTCAGAAACATGTTCGAGAGTGATATCTGTTGGAAAAATTGTCGTACGAAGCCCAATGTCCACTGTCCCGTTGGTGCCCTTTAGTGGCAAACATTCCCCAGGCACTCCATTACAAGGCTGCAAAACTTTTAGTGAAGAAGAATGAATGTGACTTTGCCTCAAAAGAGACGCCAGCCCCAACTTATAAACGGACAAACCCTTCATTTCAACTGCTTCTGAATGGGCGAGGATTTTCGCCCCTCCACTCGCAAGAGCATAGTCAGGTAAACCAACTCCATCGACTCGATTCTCAAATTCCTCTTCGATAAGACTTCTCGCCAGTTTTCGAACATCGTCCAAAGTAATTATGTCTCCGAGTCCTTGCGCCGATTTTTCGGTGATGACAATGTCGACAAGTTCCATTATCTCTTTTTTGACAGACGGTAACGAATTAGCAATGGCTTGTTCCAGTGAGGAGTCAAATTTGGCGTCAAATTTTTGCAAACGTCCTTCAAGACTATTCAAATGGAGACTGTTTTTGTCCAAAGAGGCTTCAACCTCGTCTATTCTCGTAGACAGTTTTTTTAATCCTAGATTAATGTTGCTCTCGAAGTTATCCATTTTATCCCCGAATTTACTCTGCTCTCCCTTCAGTACTTTCAAAGAGTTTTCAGTTGAATCGATTTGAATTTGAAACCTTTTCGCCAAAGACTGAACATTTTCGTGAATTTTATGCATGTCATCATTCCCGTCTCGAGTTCCTGAGTATTGAACCACATAACTCATAAAAAGGCCGGCAAAAACTAAAGCACTCAAGGCTGAAAACAAAGGATGACGAAGGACGTCTCCGAGAAACGACGACCTTAATCCACGCTTGACAGGCTGTAACTCTTTTTTGACATTCTCTTCTACGTTATCTTCTCCTCTGCTTGAATCAAACGGGTTGAGTGGCAACTTTTTAATTTTCGACACCTCATTAGCAAGCGTATTTGACAAATAATTTCCGTTTACTCCTTCTGCAATTTCCGGTACATTCTCTGCAACTGCAGGTTCTTCCAAAGTATGATTATTGGCTGCGTCAATAGCAAAGTCCTTAGCTTTTTTTGAACTCCGAACAGAATTGATGGCTGTCAAATCATCATTTCCCGCCAAATCCGAACCAGCTTTACTTGACCTCCTCCTTGTCTTGGTACCACTGGTAGAAGGTAGAGGCACCCCTCCTATACCTGAATACGAGGCAGCCATGGCCTATTTCCAGAAAGAATATGACCTAAGATTCTGAAATCCTAAACAATGTAGTATGGCTCCTTGTATGGCCCTCGGACCATGTGGCAGAGACTTGCCAACTGCAATGCAGCAAGTACATTACAGTACATTACTGCAGTACACAAAAGGTACAGAGTATTTAAGCATCTACGGAATAATTGACACGTCCGCAATTTCTGGCTGTAGTGACAGGAATTACGGCAATGGTACAGAAAAAAATGTACTGCATTTGTTTTGTGCGACACTGTGAATAATAAGAATTGTGCCAGTCATACATTTTTTTTAGGTGACAGATAGGTTTATTACTTTATTACGATAATAGCTACACTATCAAAGATTTGCCCCGTTTTGATGGCAAAGCGTTACAATTCGTACAAATAGCTGGGCAAATTTACGTGCATTTGCCCAAGAACTGTACGATTTACTTGGGCAAATTTCCTCAATGTAAGGACACTAATTTAGGGTGGCGCTCTATCAGCCGAAAAGTGAGGTTCTTTACAGAAATCAGGGCCTCTCCGTACCATACCGTACCTGTTATTTTGTTTTATGCGCTAAGAACATTACAGAGAATTTTGCCAATATTCTCCAAAGGTCTGGGAGGAAAGAATGACCGTTGGATATGTTTTCACGAAGCATTCGCTTCCAAAGTTTCTGTAAATGGTGATGTACCTCATTGAGCCGCGACACGTAGGATAATGAATGTACGTGTCAGGACGGCAACCAACGGAAATCGAAAAATCTCGCACATGATATATGCATTCAAAAAATTCAACGGAAATCATGAAAGTGATCTCGTAACGAGCTTTCGTTGCATTATTTTTGTTACCGGCCATTCTTCACACTATTTGTGGAAGCGCTCATTCGTCACGCGTAAAAAGCAGAAACCCTAAAAATAATGAGCTGGCGTCTGACAAGCATTTGCAAAGAGTACAATTTTTTTTTGGTACGATACCCTGGTCCACACGTACACAAATGACGACATCGAGTTGAAGCTGGTCGGTGAAAAAAATATTTGACGATATTCAAATACGATCTTATCTTACGTAGAACCACTTTTCTTTGTACACGTGGATTACAGACTCTGCGCGATAGTACACTGATCAAAATGTAGCACTCTGTAATGTTGACCGTACGTTTACAGAATTTCCTGATGGAACGCCACCCTTAATTGTAGTTTTACTGGTAAACTCTAAAAAAACGCAATATCTAGTTTCCAGCTTTTAAGTGACGACATCAATTCACACGGATAAGGGTGTGTTTCCGTCTTAACAAAACGTTCGTTCTCTGATACGTTGTCAGGTGTAAAAAGGTAATAGTCCTGCGAATCTGTTGGGTTGCGGACAGAGTTTTCGGACCATCCTGTATCGAACGGCTATAGAACCTTACACGTGTACGTTTTTCTTTCGAGAGAAAATATCGTAGATAATGTTAAAGACTCAGCCTAAACGTGGCATGATCCACCAGACTGGCTTGAGTACGAACAGCACGTGGCATGATCCGGATAGTTGTCAAGCCTGCTGATTCTTAACGTCTTGAATGAGAATCATTACCACCGTCCACACAAGAAAAGATTATCGAATCCTGTCGCGTTGTCCTTTTGGGTTTCGTACCTTGAATCCACGAAGTTTAATTGTTCACTGTTTGTACAGAGATGTTAGGTACGGATTGGAGCACTACTTGTACTTCTGTGTACCATACATACTTAGGTTGTAAAGTACACCGTGAATCGCTATTAGCGTTAAGAAAAAAATAGCGTTATGAAGCAAATAGTGTTATAAACGCTATTTAGGAATTTGGGGGTTTTGAAGGAAATAATCTACTCTAATTTGTTTTTTAAAGGGTTTTTATTTATTCTATTTGAGAATTTGGGTAAAAAAACGGGGTACCGCAATTAGAGTCATTAACTCTAATAGCGATTCACGGTGTACACCGCCAATCGCTACTAGCGTTGTGTACGCTAATTCCGTCCCGCTTTTTTTTTTATTCTCCATTAGTGTAGTTCATTCTATTTATTTCTTTATTCTATTAGGGGTTGTTTTCAGTACGTTGTCTCTTAAATAGATTGGTGTACGGTCAGTTCAGACAGTACATAAATGTACCTTTTTAAGTTAAAAAGTACAATAAATTAGCTCTAGTAACCGCGGACGCATGAAAATGTGCGTTCAAAATCCCACTCGCACATATTCGTTTGACAGCCGCGTTTCGACCGTGTGAATGTACGATTTGTGTACGATATGTCAGATTTTGTACGGAGACCTATACTACACCGCGCATCGTTATTAGTGTCAAGGTTTAAATAGTGTGGAGGTAAATTTACCGTAATTGATGCTAATTAAGAATTTGATTTTTTTTTTTTAAAGGTGTATTCTAATTTCGGCGTTAATGCTAATCTGGAACAGCAAAAATGGAAAAAATTTATGTACGATTATACACATTATTATATATATCCGAAGTATTAGAAATCGTACACCGTCGGGAAATATAAATATCCGTACATGTCATACTATTTTACGTGTCAGACCAATCCTGTTTTTTGAGCGCACGTTCCTATGCGCGGCCTGATTTAAATCATTTTTTGTAAAATTTTCATGAAAGGTACATTTATGTACGGTCCGACATCGACCGTACACTACACCTATTAGATATTATTGTTCTTTCGTCCTTACGCTATTTTGTACAGTACCTTAATTAACGTTAAGGAAAAATTAAAATCATGTATCCTATTTGGGGAAAAAAATCAAAATTTTAAGAACCCAAATTAGAGTTGTTGACACTAATAACGATTCACGGTGTACACCACCAATCGCTATTAGAGTCAAGGATTAAATAGCGTCAAAAAAAATTAGCGTTATTGATTCTAATTTAGTACCTAAAACGTGGCAGATTATGGTCCACTTACTTAAATAGCGTTAGTAATTGTATTTCCGGTTTTTTTTTTATTTAAAGGGCACCGAATTGGCGTTAGATACTCTAATAGCGATTGGCGGTGTAGTGTAAGCATGTTTGCGACCGACATTTTTTATTTCAAAGATCCAAATTGCCATAATCAAACAATTAGAATGTATGTTTTTTTCCAAAATTTTCAAATTATTAAATAGCGTACACCACTGTAATTATATTTATACGCTAAAAAAACTTACACGCTAATAACAATTGGCGTGTAGAGTATAGTACTGCCTCTCAGAATGAGAGGCCAAAGTTAGTCGACGTAAGCATACAGATTACATAATGGAATGGATTAATGGAACAGTCCAGTACACCGCGAATCGATATTAGCGTACATGACGCTAATTGGGGTACCTCTTTTTTTAAGGCAAATTCTCAAATAGAATAAAGTACGCTAAATGTTTGTGAACATAGTTCAAAAGTAGGCATTTTTATGGTAGGCCTTTGGTAGGTGCACAAAACTTGGCACTAAACTCGCGTAGAGTAGGCATACTATATGGGTGTGTGCTGTGGACACTCTTGTACGGACGTACGGATCTGACGTATGATCATAGTTCAGCGCACGCCGACGGACGAATTTTTTTAGCGAACTAAAACACGCGGACGTTCAAATTTACAGACGCTAATATGACAGATAGTCCTTTCGTAAGTTGTGTTATGGGCTTTTCATGTGATCTTTTTAGATCGCTACTTTGATCAGAGACAGTCCGATCGTCTGAATCTGACGGTTAAAAAAAGTTTAACCTCAAAACTCACAGAAATAATTTATTTTGTCCGATTATTTTTCAAAATTTAGACATGACGTTTAATTCTCTATCGATCGATGTGTAACTCAACCCTGTAACTATTTTTTTTCATTTTTCGAGTAATACAATATGGGTCTTAAGGGAATATTGTATGTTTTGCATACAATAGGCATATTGTATGCGCCTACTTTCACCTACTTTTGAACTATGTTTCTGAACGTTCTTTGAGGTACCCCGCTCAATACGGTTCATAGCTGTAGTTTAGTGCCCTTTTAAATAGGGTGGTGTACGGACTGTCAGATTTGTACTATTTCGTACCTTTTTAAAATTAAAAGTACGGAAAATATAATAATATATAATTGCGTAAATATTTTCCGCCATACGCATATGTCAAAAAAACGCGACGGCGTACGATTTGAACAACTTCATATATCTACATGTTTTAGTGTGGACATGTTATGTGCCGAAAATTTTTGCAAAGTAGTTTACAAATTAGAGTACATGATAAATTAGTATCATGGTGTACCCGAAAAAACACAATTTACCGTAAAGTACGCTAATTGTTTCATTACGCTATACTTTTTGTCACGCTAATAGCGATTCACGGTGTACACCGCCAATCGTTATTAGCGTGTAAGTTTTTTTAGCAAATAAAAATAATTACAATGGTGTACGCTATTTAAGAATTTGAAAATTTTGGAAAAAATCATGCATTCTAATTGTTTGATTATGGTAATTTGGATCTTTGAAAAAAGTAATGTCGGTCGCAAACATGGTTACACTAATATAGGTCTCCGTACAAAATCTGACAATCGTACACAAATCGTACATTCACACGGTCGAAACGCGGCTGTCGGACGAATATGTGCGAGCGGGATTTTTACGACCTGGTTTTTTTTCCATTTTAGAACGCGCATTCTCATGCGTCCGCGGTTACTATAACTAATTTATTGTACTTTTTAACTTAAAAAGGTACATTTATGTACTGTTTGACACTGACCGTACAACACTCTATTTAAGAGACAACGTACTGAAAATAACCCTAAATAGATTAAAGAAAAAAATAGAATGAACTGCGCTAATGGAGAATAAAAAAAAAAAAGCGGGACGGAATTAGTGTACACAACGCTAATAACGATTGGCGGTGTAGTACCTAACATTTTTTTCGCTCGCGGCAGTCCAATTATTTTACCGTCGTTTGTAGTCTCCTTGCACATTTCCCTGAGCAGCTGCTTCCAAACCCTAAAATCTGGAGTTTTCGTAAGTCTCCGGGTCTTAATTATGGAAAGGAAAACAGTCATTTTTTTTTAGCTTTTCTCCTAGAGGTTGAACTCTTGGTCGTTATTGTCATTCTTACGTTGTCCTTGTTTTCATCGCTACAAGTAAAATTGTAAGATACACCACAGAGGTGGTATGCAGCGGAAGCACAAAAGAATACGCACACAATTGGCCACAAAAGATATATATTTATAACAAAATGGCCGAAGCCTTTTTACAAGGCCTTTTCCCTTTCCTCTCACTCTTCCCTCTTTCACCCTATCAACTCACAATAGTGGATCCAAAGCTAAGTCCAGGATATTATTTGCAGCTATTAAATGTAGCTTAAATAGCTGCCTAGTAGACGTGCCGTGCACGATAGAAAATACATAGGCAACACCTTCCGGAAGAAGGATCGCGGGGAAAAGAAAGCACGCAGAAAAGATGACAGACGCGCTTTCACCTTCGAGAGAATAAAAGAAGAAACATAGAGTTTCGTGCGCCTTGCGCCACGAAACTTCATACAATTACTTTCGTGTGTCTTACTCTGCGAAACTTCGAACATTACTTTCGTGCGCCGTGCGCGCACGAAACGCCACACATACATACTCCAATCGTATGATAAGTGTAAACCCTAACCAGATACCCGGTACACCGCCAATCGCTATTAGCGTTGTGTACGCTAATCCCGTCCTGCTTTTTTTTAGTTTTATTCTCAAATAGAATAATCCACACTATTTAAAGAAAACCCTAATTTCTAATTAGAGTAATCGATTTCTTCCAAAATTTCCAAATTCCCAATTAGCGTACACCACGCTAAATAATAGTATACGCTAATCAAACGTACACGCTAATAGCGATTGGCGGTGTAGTATTTTGTAATGGTGATACTTACGGCGCATTTGCACGGTGAAACGAGGGTTCACAGGGTTCACCACACTGAGGAAACATGTAAGGAACCCTGTCTGAGGGTGAACTTCCATTGCAGGAAAAGTGGGGTTGTTTACTGGAAGTTGTACAATTTCGTACAAATTCGTACCATTTTTTAAATTTTCGTCAGACGAAACATGACGAAGCATGTTTTCAGGATGGCTCCTATATTACAAGCGTAAGAATCGACCGTTGGATGTCTCACTATTTTAGATTCGCGAAGCAATCGCGCACATCGTCCAGTGTGAGCCTACATTCGTTAGCGCGTGTAGCAGGTCACACTCCTTTGAGAGGAGCGCTCCTCTCAAAGAAGTGTGACCTGCTACACGCGCTAACGAAGCGCTTAGATTTTATCACTCTGTAGGTTGCCAGCTAAGAATGC
>JBBHKE010002111.1:271846-294558 GCA_037447655.1 Zygnema cylindricum | reverse complement strand
GCCGATAACGATAACTGTACGAGCCATACAGATAACTGTACGAGCCATACAGATAACTGTACGGCATGTACACTCAACTGTACGTCTTATTCCCCCGACGCGCCCTTCTCACAACCCCTGAGGTACCTACCAATCATATCATTTGTACAAGCCGAAAGTACAGTAGCCGGCATAAGATGTGTACGGCTTTAGTACGGCTCCAGTTAAAACGATGTACATTCACATCCGACGCCTTGGCTTTGTCCCTTTATTTTTTGGGATCCACTGGAAACCTGCCACGTGTCAATCCGTCGGCTTTTTTGGCAAAAGCCGCCAAAAAAGCCGTTCCGAGATGCCGGCGCTCACGCTGACCGTCCGCTCGTATTTTCTCATTGAATGTCGTCCGTTCGATTCCAGAGGCGCGCATAATGTTATTTTGCATCCGTTGTACTTTGTGTCCGCCGTCTTTTTACCGTTCCATGATAACCAGTTTAACGGTACAATTCCGTACGTTCCCGTAAAATTTATGTTCAGTTAACCGCCCAAAAAGTACTACAATTTGCAACGTATTTTTTCGTCAAATTCCGTACATTTCCCGTAAAAAACTGTACATTTCTCGTAAAGTTACCGTTCAGTTAACCGGACAGAAAGCACTCCGGACAGAAAGTACAAATATATCGGGACCGCTGACCGTTCGATAACCGATAACTATCGGTATTGGTGTTATCGCGATAACTTTCTTACCGATACACAACACTACAAAAAATGGAAAACAATATAATAATGTCCCGGCTTTTTAGGGTGAACTTCCATTGGAGGAAAAGTGGGGTTGTTTACTGGAAGTTGTACAATTTCGTACAAATTCGTACCATTTTTTAAACTTTCGTCAGACGAAACATGACGAAGCATGTTTTCAGGATGGCTCCTTTATTACAAGCGTAAGAATCGACCGTTGGATGTCTCACTATTTTAGATTCGCGAAGCAATCGCGCACATCGTCCAGTGTGAAGAAACTCTCCTCGCGAGGAGAGTTTCCTCACACTGGACGATGTGCGCGATTGCTTACATCCAACGGTCGAATCTTACGCCTATTTCATTGGAATCATCTTGTAAACATGTTTCATCTGACAAAAAAAAAAAAATGGTACGAATTTGTACGAAATCATACGGTTTCCAGTAAACATGCCCACTTTTCCTCTAATGGAGCAGAGGCCTTAAACATCCTTTCTCCGTGCACACAAGTCCGCCAATCGTAGGGTGAGGTACTTGCCTTCCAATCGCGACCGTCGATCGGCAGACCGATCAGTGTGCACAGAGAAATGATGTTAAAATCATCTTTAACTTATCGGATTTACAATCGCTATGGAAAACATAAAAGTAAGTGAATGGGGATCTTCGAAATCCAAACGGTACACTATTGACAGTTCTGACACTACACCGTGAATAGTAATTAGAGTTATGTACTCTAATTGCGTCACCGCAAATTTTGACTCTATCACCATAAATAGAGTACATTATTCTAAATTATTATTTACATTATTTAAGGTACTTTTTGAGTGAGTGTTAATAACTACACCGCGAATCGTTATTAGCGTTGAGAAATTATTAGTGTAAAGAAAAAATTAGCGTCATTCATTCTAATTTAGTGTCAAGAGACGTGGCAGATTATGGTCCACGTCCTTAAATAGTGTAGTTTATTCTATTTAAGGTATTAATGTCAAAATTTTGGGGTGCCGATATAGAGTTCATAATGCTAATAACGATTTGCGGTGTACTGTACGAACCTTACCTGTACTGTAGCCAGAAAAAAAGGCGGAAATTGCTCCCACCATAATAAAACCGGCACTTGTGCTCTACGGTTTCGACTCTCGGTTGCGTGATATCTGGAACCGCAAACTATTTACATGGAAATAACCGTTGAAACTGTTTGTAGTATTCTGACACATTATCACGCGAGTTGCGTCGGGTGAAACACTTTGATAGTTTGATTCGTCTCAGTTTCCTGACCTATCGCTAGCCACAAGTTGCTAAACTGAATACCGTTGGTGCCCGGATTCACGTGTCTAAACCATAGTTCAAAAATAGGTGAAAGTAGGCCCATACAATATGCCTATTGTATGCAAAACCATAGTTGTTCATAACGTTTAGTGCGAACGATTCAATCGCGACGAATTATACGTAACGAACGCATTGAACGTTTTGAACAAATCGTTAAAAATCATTAATGATTTTTCATCCGAACAATTCCGTACATGTCAAACAAACAAAAAATTTTATATAGCGCAGTTTGTAAGGTTTTTGTTAAATGAGTGGTAAAGAGTTGTTGTTATTTCAATATATGTCACACACTTTACATGAATCCGACCTACTTGATCAACTGGTAGCGGGATAAGTGAACATAGCAGATATGAAGTTGTTGCAAATTCATGTTCGAATGTTGTCCGGGGAAACATTTTGTCAAAGTCCGTCAATCTGATGTGACTGGCAACCATGGTAGATTATAGGGAGGCGACTTCCTTGCTGTTTCATTTTCAACATTCCATGGCGGCTTCTTTCCAAAAAAATTGAAGAAAACGCCCGTACATTTTTCAAACTTAATGCTCGAAAATAGTGTGACGTCTCAACGTCTCTTTTCCAAACTGTCCGTACATTTTCGAAGAAATGACGTACAGGTTCCGTGATATTTCTGTTCAGTTCATTGGATAAAAAGTACTGATAACTGCGACGTATATTTTCCTCGAATTTAGTACATTTCCGTAAATGAACAAACATTTTACGACAACTATTGTACTTTCCCCGTAAACTTCCTGTTCAATTTACCAGACAGAAAGTACATCGCGTTTTTTTACGATTTTTTCAAAAGTCACGAATTATACGTTTCAATCATATAAATTGAAAAAATTGCACGATTTGAACAACTATGTGCAAAACATACGATATGACCTTAAGACCCATATTGTATTCGAACCTATTTGGACCACTTAAAACATTTCGACCAAAAATTGGACCAATTAAAACATTCGGACCAAAATGTTTTATTTACACCGTCAGATTCAGACGATCGGACGGCCGCTGATAAAAGTAGCGATCTAAGAAGATCACACGAAAAGCCCATACCACAACTTACGATAAAGGCGTCGACCAAAGACCTATTAGTATATAAATAAGAGAACTAGGTTCGCCTTCGGGGAAACCCTTAATATACGCGCCGTGTCTGTCTCGATTTTTTTTTTGTCACACGACCGTACCGCAGGCGATGTAACACTGCCGCCCGTCGGCTGTACCGCAGACACGATGTAGCGTTGCCGCCCGTCGCGGTACAGACCGCCGTACCGTGGCACAATTATACACAGCCGTCCGCCTGCTAGCGTAATTCTACGCTGCCGGCCGCCTGTTGGCGTAATTCTAGGCTGCCGCCTGCCCGTTGGCGTAATTCTACGCTAGCGCCCGTCTGCTGGCGTATTTCTACGTTAATTCTACGCTGCCGCCCGCCAGTTGGCTTAATTCCACGCTGCCGCCGGACGACATAATTCTACGTTGCCGTGGGTGGCATAATTCTGCGCTGCCGCCTACTGGCGTGATTCTACGTTGCCGCTCGGTGGCGTAATTCTACGCTGCCGCTCAGTGGCGTAATTTTACGTTGCTGCTCAGTGGCGTAATTTCACCCTGCCGCTCGGTGGCGTGATTCTACGCTGTCGCTCGGTGGTGTAATTTTACGTTGCCGCTCGGTGGCGTAATTTTACGCTGCCGCTCGGTGGCGTGATTTTTCGATGCGGCTCGGTGACGTAATTCTACGCTGCCGCAAACTGGCGTAATTCTACGTCGCCGCCCGTCAGGAGTACATACCGTCGTACCTTGCACAATGTAACGTTGCAGTGCGACCGTCCGCAATACTGACCACCGTACTGATGGCGTAATGCAACGTTGCCGCCCGCCAGTATCTACGAAAGACCACTGGTAGTATCCTAAAAAAAAACACTTTAAGCTGATCATATCATGCGCGCGCGGCGGTGTCTGTATAGAAATCAATGGTTATTTTATTATTTTCTAGGTCTAAATTGGAATATAGAAAGAAGCCGAGGAAGTTTGCCTCTAACTTCTCTCTCCAACTCCCACACTTCTTGCAGTCACTGAGAAGTTGGAGAGGAAGCTAAAGCCATGGCTACCTAGGCTATCCAGAGGTTTACGGGAAATAGATTAGTTAATTTACATATAGGTAGGTTTATTTACTAAAAGGAGTATGTCGATAGCAGGATTTGATCCAAGAACCTGCCCACCGACAGGACGCCGGTAGCTGGTAGCTTTAACCGTTAAGTATAGAAGTTACCATACATACTATAGGGTTTGATATTAATTTAAATGTTAACACGTAGGAAAATTCATTTAACAGCGGATGTTTACGGTTACATAGATCCCGTTATGTAAACGTAAGGATTTCGGTATGGACAAGAAACGAGTACAACGCATTTTGTTTGTTTTACGAAACAAATACCGCACAAGCATTTATGACGGCTACGATTGAAATTTGCATTCAATCAGACGGCCGAAAAGAAAGCCGAGATTGCGGAAGAGATTCTCAGGGGTTTGTGGTCATCCCCACATCGGATGACACGCGGCATCTCCTGGATTTACGGGAACGAATTCGGATATGACATGTGTCGACATTTAGGCCATGTCGTACAAAATCTGTACACAAAGTACACCGGCAGTTGTACTTTTATGTACGGCAGTGTAATATGATTGGTGCGTACACCAGTAGATAGAATTTTAGAGAGAGATAGGACTTAGGAAAATTGGTAGATAGGACCCTCTCTCCCAAAGAGCTTCTTTACAAAAGGTCAACTTTGACCCTCCATAACTTACTGCTCAGGCGAGCAAATTCAGAGATTCTTTTTGCTATCGACTCAAAGGAGTCTTACCTTCACAAGGATGAAGGTGGTCAGAGCTTTTGTTTGCCACGGTAGCTATTATTCGTGCTGAAAGACAAAGGGGTCACGGTTATCCTAGAGGCTTCGTGTGAGCTGCTTACTCTGAGGTCCTATGGAGGTCTCAGAGTTGCAGTCTGTACTTCCGCGCGACCCAAAACGAGATGTCCCTTACGACCACGACTCATGTTCCCATGCGCAGTCGGTGCAAAATTGATGCCTCAACATACATCGCAAGAGAAAAAAAGGAAAAGGTATGCGTGTCCTACAATTCTTTGTCCTCCATTGGACCACAGAATACAGGAAGCCTCTAGATAGTATTTAACTAACCCACTTCAAGCCACAACCACTGCTGTCCATGAAGGCAAAATAACATTTTGACTTAACTGTTGTGCAGTTTGGACTCCCTTGAGTCCGTAGCAAAAATAATCACTGAAAATGGCCGACCAACCGATTAGTTAGGGGTCGGCAAAAAATGCCAAGTTTATAGAAGCTCTCTAAGAGAGAGAGGTGCTATCTACCAAAAACCGTTAAGTCCCAAACCCTCTCTCACAACCCCTATCTACTGAAGTACGCTCCAATCATGAGACTATAAAGTTTAAAAAGTACAGTGGCCGATGTACTTTCCGTACGGCCATTGAACGACAAGGTCATGGATTGGACGTGTGTCACCGTCTGAGTCGTCCTTATGTCGTCTAAGATCCCCACTGCTGAATTTAATCTTGCCACGTATCAGTAGGTCATGCCATGTCTGAAATCGCCAAAATGACCATTTCGGGACCTCGGCGACGATTAGCGGCATCGGATAGAGACTGACATTTAATTTACGCCGTCGAAATAAATGTCCGATTCATTTGTTTCATGCGGCGGGTTGTACGCACTGAATCTGATGTGTTCTATATTTCCTATTTCATAGTTACGTTAATCGGATTAATGTCATAGTCAATGTTTAAATAAATAGCATACCCTATGTACTGTAACGAACTTCTACGACAGACCGGTTAGAGCTGACGGCTACGCCGCGATCTTTCGGTCGGAGGTTCGAGTCCTACCGGACTCAACCTTTTGTTGAGAGTGACTTAGGTCACTCTTAAGTCCTCTCTATCGAGCTGAGGGAGCCTTAGCTCCACCACCCTCTCTATTCTTCAGTGAGTACAACAAGTATGGGGGATAGAGAGAAGAGGTGGACGCAGGCTGCCTGCGCTTTAATTTTCTTGTTTAAACTAATGTATTAAGACCTACAAAATACCTTATAAATCTAATAATTTCAACACTCCCCTTATTTTCCAGTCCAACTTTAACTTCATTCCACACTTTTCTCTAGAGTATTTTAACTTGGGAGAAGGCACCTGTTTTTTCATCATATCAGCCACCATTTCCTCATCTTATTTATATACAAGATTCACATTCTTATTCTCAACTTTTTCTCTCATAAAACTTAATCTTATGTCCATATGCTTAGCTTTGAAATGATGATTTGGATTAGCTGCAATTGCGATGGCAGCTTGATTATCACAAAACACTTCATGTACCCCCTTCTTCATATACCCTAGTTCTTGGAACAAGGACTTGACCCAAATCAACTCTTTCACAGCAGAACAAGAGGCCATGTACTCAACCTCCATAGTAGACTGAGCAACCATCTTTTGTTGCTTACTGCTCCAACAGCAAGCACCTTCCTCCACATACAACACATACCCAGAAGTGCATCTTCTCATAGGTGTATCCCCATAGCTGGCATCACTCCAAGTAGTGATGTCAGTGTGCTCCCCTCCCAAATGCAACCATAACTCTCTAGTTCCTAACTGATATCTCATGACTCTCTTGGCTGCCTCCCAGTCTCTTTTCCTATGATCATTAAAACTCCTACTGAGTACTCCAACGGCTGCCGCTATGTCCGGCTTGGTACAATTCATAAAGTAGATCAAACTTCCTACGACCTGTCTATAAGGGGTAGACTTTATAAACTCTCTCTCCTCTGGACTCATCTGATTATCTAAGATCATCATGTTGTCTTTTTGGAAAGCTTTCAGCCTCAGAGCAGCGCAGCTGCTTTACAGACAAAGCAGCGCAGCTGCTATACAACAGAGCAGCGCAGCTGCTATACAACAGAGCTGCTGCTATACAGCAGAGCAGCTGCTATACAACAAAGCAGCGCAGCAGCGAAGCTGCAACACAGACAGGACAAGGCAACCACGATTATATTTGATATGGTCCGTACGGACAACGCAACGTCTGATATTCTTAATGTGATTCTGTACAGGATAGAGCAACTGCGATAGATACGATTCTAGTCAACTTAGTGGGAACTCAGTGGTAACTTAGTGGGTAGCTCAGTGGTAGCTCAATGGTAGCTCAGTGGTAGCTCAGTGGTAGCTCAGTGGTAGCTTAGTATTAGCTTGGCAGCTTGACGTACCTCTCAGGTACACTGGTATTGCCGGTACAACACTAGTATAAGACTTAGGACTCAGAACACATGATGGATCCAGACTTCTAAGTAGTAAAACTGCTGACAGTTTTTGGGAAACTTTTGAGTATTATATCTTGAGTGTTATCGGGTCAATTGTGCTATAACTTTCGGAGTTATCAGTGTTTATGCTATTGTATATTCTGATAGAGTTTTTTGAGGTTTGGATGCTTGTATAAGAATTGGTGAGCACTTAAGAACAGCTGTTTGGTAGGATTGTTGATAGCTTCTGAGAGTGTATCATGTCTACTTCTACTACTACTGCTGCTCCTCCACTTGCACCGGTGGTTGTAGAACAACACATCACTCCTCCTTCAACACTCCCATCACTTACTTTTTTCAAGTCTATGGGAGTGGTACAACTGTTAGCATTTTCCATCTGGAATATCTTAAGCATATTACCTATTGCTTTTTTCTGAGTAAGTCTGATAATCTTCTTCCCCCTATCTCTCTCTTTTTGAATCCCCAAAATATATCTTGCCTCCCCTAAATCCTTCATATCAAAATCTGCTTCTAAGTTCTTTCTTTAACTTATTTTTTTTTTCCAAAGATTTACTCAACACAAGAAGATCATCCACATAAATTGCAATAAAAATGACACCATTCTCATCTTCAAACATATAGATAGAATGGTTTGAGCTGATCCGAATATATCCTAGACCGATGAGAAACTCATCTAGTTTTTTATTCTACTGTCGGGGAGCATGCTTCAGTCCATATAAGGACTTTATGAGCCTGCAGGCTTTGCTCTCTTCTCCTTCTTCCTCGAACCATTCGGGTTGACTCATGAAAATTTCTTCCTCTAACTCACCATTAAGAAAAGCTGTCTTAATGTCCATTTGATGTATTTCCATGTCTTCCGCTGCTGCCAAACTGAGGAGAATCCTTACTGATGGGAACCGAATAACTGGAGCAAAGGTCTCCTCATAGTCAATCCCCTCCTTTGGGTGAACCCTTTCGCTACCAATTGACCCTTAAATCTCTCAGTGGTATTATCTAGGTTCAGTACTAGTTTAAATACCCATTTACACCCAATAGGTTTTCTGTCTGGAGGACAATCCGCTACTTCCTAAGTGTTTGCTTCCATTATAGAGGCCATCTCATCATTTATGGCTTTAATCCATATTTTTTTCTCCGGACTATTCAATGCCTCCAAGTAAGACTGAGGCTCATCTGGGTGAGATAACTTAGTTACCTTACGAGCGACCTGTTTTTCCTGTATCCTTTTGCTGCTCCTTCTCCCTGCCTCAAACTCCGAAGCTGGATGGATGGAAGTCTTGGATTTTTCCTCACTGTCTCATCGGCGCCCCTGTCCATAAAAGCCGATTCTGGTCCCACGTCTTCTATCTCCTCAAAGTCCATAGGGGTATGTGAGGTTTTCGGTGAGTCTCCTGTATCTCAAATCTCCCCTTAATCTGCAATCACGATTTCACTCATGTCCCTTTCGGGAATGACCGAGTTCTCCTCACTTTCGTACTCAAATTTGATTCATATCTTCTTTATTTAGGTTCAATTTTAGTTTAAATACCCATTTACACCCAATAGGTTTTCTATCTGGAGGACAATCCGCTAGTTCCCAAGTGTTTGCTTCCATTATGGAGGCCATCTCATCATTTATGGCTTTAATCCATCTTTCTTTCTCCAGATTATTCACTGCCTCCGAGTAAGACTGAGGCTCATCTGGGTGAGATAGCTTAGTTACCTTATGAGCGGCTTGTTTTTCGTGTATCATTTTGCTGCTCCTTCTCCCTCCCTCAAACTCCGAAGAAGGAATGGATGGAAGTCTTGGATTTTTCCTCATTGTCTTATCAGCTCCCCTGTCCATAGAAGCCGATTCGAGTCCCACGTCTTCTATCTCCTCGAAGTCCATAGGGGTATGTGAGGTTTCTGGTGAGTCTCCTTTATCTCAAATCTCCCCTTAATCTGCAATCACAGTTTCACTCATGTCCCTTTCGGGAATGACCGAGTTCTCCTCACTTTTGGACTCAAATTTGATTCATATCTTCTTTGTATATTTGAAGGGGTCAAATGACTTCCCTTCATCCATGACAACTAAGTGTTTGACCAAAATGATGTCTTTCTTTGCTAAGTCATAGACTCTATATCCCTTAATATCCTGATCATATCCCACAAAGTATCCAAGTTTTCCCTTAGCATCTAGTTTCCAGTTTTTGCTATACGTGTCAAGACTGTAAACTTGGCTACCGAATACTTTAAGGTGTGAGATATCTGGTTTCCTTCCAACCCATATCTCATACTCCTTTTACAGTTGAGGTAAGGACTCTATTCTTAATGTAGTTGGCAGAGTTCATTGCTTCTGCCCAAAATCTCTTTCCTATTTTTTTGTCGGCAAACATACTGCATGCACTGTCTCTGTTGAAAAGAGGTAATTAATAGTTCACTTCCCTATTTTAGTTTTGTTTTAAAGAAAGAGAGTGAGGATCAAAGGCGCGCCATGGCTGCCGCCATATTTAGAAAGTGGCAGTTTTTGCAGTTAAGGGTATTTTGGCTAAAATAGTGCCTAGTACTAGATTTGAACCTGTGACCTCTATAGTCTTTGTAGCCTAACGCCTTAACCATTAAGGCGTTACGAAACGATACACGTGACGGGTTTCATAAATATATAAATATTAACGAAACAGCTAATTAACAGCAGACTAACCAAAATGAGCAATTTCTGCATGTACGCGAATCTGAACCGTGTAAAATATGTTTTGATCGGACGGCCGGCATTATAGCCGCCACGCGAAGTGAGCTTTTCGGCGGCATACGGATATAGCGTCACGCGGTGCCACGTGGCGCCACATTATTTGATACCGGAGAAGATGGGAGGAGGAACCATGGCTTCCGATATGACAGGTGTCACCTTGTAGACCTTGTCGTACAATAGTTGTACAATAAGTACATCGCCCATTGTACCTTCTTGTACTTTATAGTGTTCCTATTGGACTAGGGTTTAATAGTAGGTAGTCGTGAGTAGGCAGACCGAGACTTAGTAATATTTAGGTACCTCTCTCTCTAAGAGAGCTTGTAACTATAAAGGTCATCTTTGACCAGCCATAACTTACTGCTCGGGTGAGCAAATTCAGTGATTCTTTTTGCGTTTGACTCAGGGGAGTCTTGTCCTCACAAGGGTGAGAGTGGTCAGAATATTTGTGTGCCTGGGTGGCGCTTATTCAGCGGGAAAGTAGAAAGGGCAAATATTATCCTAGAGGCTTTACATAGGCTGCTCATTCTGTGGGTCAATGGAGACCACAGAATTTCAGGTTATGGGCCCACCCTCTAGGGTGCCCATATTTGATGGATCAGACTTTCTTTATTGGGAAATGATGATGGAGGGAGAACTATTTGAGAAGCATTTATGGGGCATAGTGTCTGGACAAATTCGATGCCCACCTCCACCTGGGTTTGGAGGGACACGTTTTTCTGGCACCTCCGCCTCTACAGTTGGTAGAACAGCTGCCACCATCACCGAGGATGAAGATGAGGAAGGAGAAGAGATTGTCATGGAAGGAGAAAAGGAAGGAGTTGCAACTCAAGTAACACCATTGCCGAAGGCGATACCGGCAGCAGCACCACCAGCAACAACGACAAGGGTTCAGACCGAAAGATCAGAGTCTGAAAAGTGGAACTACAAAGACAAGGTTGCTAAGCTCTTAATTCTTAAAAGTGTAGCAAAGGGCATTGCCATTCCTCTTATGCATGTCAAATCTTCATCTCAGATTTGGATATCACTAGTTAACAAATATAAGAGTGGATCATTGCAGCAGCAACAGTTGGCAGAAAATAAGATTGCAGCTTATACGTATAAGGGAGGAAGTATGGATAATTATTGCAATGATTTAGGAGCATTGTTTGGAGAGTTAGAGAGTGCAGGTAACTCATGGTCTGAGAGACAAAGAGTGAACACATTAATGATGAAACTACCTGAAGAGTATGAGAATATCATTAACCGATTGCAGGACATAGGAGATAGCAATTGGAATTGGGATGACACTGTGGGAATGATTTTAGTGAAAGAAAGCACCATAGAGCTTAGGAGAGGGAGTCCAAGTGTTCAAGCATTGTCTGCAGGAGCTGATTGGCGGAAGCGTGATGAGGAGAGAGGGAAAGATCCTTATCGAAACTTTGGTGGAAGAGGACAAGGAGGTGGCAGATTTGATAGACAGGGGAGAGGAACTTCTCGAGGAGGATTATGTCACTTTTGCAAGAAACCGGGACACTATATGGCAGATTGTGTCAGACTTGCAGATCTTCGACTGAAAGATGGTCAAGGAACCTCAAAGGACGGAGGAAAGAAAAAGGCTTTCCTGACTCAAGTTCTTGATGAGGAAGTGGAAGAAAAAACTGAACCTGAAGAGGTGCTTGAGGAGCTTCTCCTTAATCCGAAAAACACTGAAAAGCATGTCGACATTCCACGGAGACAAAAGTGTGCTTTCGGAGGTAAGAGGGATCCACCCGAGGATGGGTGGATCATAGACTCAGGGGCTTCAATGCATATGTGCAAAGATAAGCGGTGGTTCACTAAACTGAGAAAGATCCCAACAGTTGAGATAGAGTACGGAGATGGTAGAGTAGAAACCACAAGTCTTGTTGGAACTGTTGACTTGAAGGTTCTAGTTGATGGAAAGGCCTCAATTGTAACACTCTCAGACGTTCTTTACATTCCACAACTTAGCAAGAACCTAGTCTCAACAGCTGTCCTAGATGAAAAGGAGTTTGAAACAGGAACTAGGAAAGGAATCTTCACAGCAAGCTTTGATAATGAGGTTTATTTCATAGCTGAGAAGGGCAGTCAAGGAATGTTCAGAATTGTACTTTGCAATGAAAAGAGTGTTCTCTACTCGTGTGCAAGTGAGATGATGCTTTGGCATAAAAGGTTGGGGCATGTGCATCTAGATAGATTAAAGAAAATGAAGAAAAATGGAATAGTGGAGGGTATTACTTTTGAAGATGATGAGACCTTTGATGATTGTAGTGGATGTGCCCAAGGGAAGATTCATAGACTTCCATTTCCAAAGGCAACCACATTTAGGAGAGAGAAAGTATTAGATCTAGTTCACACTGATGTTTGGGGACCTGCTAGGTATGCCTCACATGGGGGGAAAAGATGGATGTTAACTATCACAGATGATTGGTCTAGATACACGAAGGTATACTTTCTTAGACATAAGTCAGAGGTATTAAGATGTTTCAAAGAGTATAAAGTATGGAGTGAAAAGCTACATGAAACCTCAATAAAAGAGATAAGAAGTGATAATGGGAAAGAATACACCTCAAGGGATTTTGAAGAATATCTTAAAGAAGAAGGAATTCATCATGAGAAAACTGTTCCCTATAATCCGGAACAAAATGGAGTAGCAGAAAGAGTGAATAGAACTTTAGGAGATATGTCCAGAAGTATGTTAAGTGATAAGAGGATAGGGCTGCAGTTTTGGGCTGAGTCTATGAACTATGCTAATTTCATCAAAAATAGAGTCCTAACTTCAGCAAATAAGGAGGAAACTCCGTATGAGAGGTGGACAGGAAGAAAGCCTGATTTGTCTAGTTTGAGAGTGTTCGGAAGTCAAGTCTACAGTTTGGATTCCGATAAGACTAAATGGAAGTTAGAGGGAAGAGGGAAACCAGGATATCTTGTAGGATATGATGAGAGCACAAAAGGATACCGAGTGTATGACTTGAAAAAGAGAGATATAATTTTGGTAAAACACATAGTGGTGATGAATGAAGAGAAGTCCATTGATCCATTCAAATATAATAAGGAAGTCAAAATCAGATTTGAAACGGATCAGTTTTCTGACTTTGACTTTGAAAATGAAGAGAAGGAAGAGGGAGAAAATGAAAAATCTGCAGATCTACCAAAGGAGAAGGAGGAAAGGACAACATCCGAGGCAACGCCACAATACGAAGTGGAAACCGATGAGGAACTTGATGAGACACCAGAATTGGAAGATAGGGGAGCTGAAAATCTCCCAAAAAGAAACCCAAGGATGCCTTCCATACCGGCGTCCGATTTTGAAGGGGGAAGAAGAAGTAGTAAACGACTTCAAGAAAGACAAGCAAATAACCAACTCACAAAGATGTCTCACCCAGATGAACCTCAAACATACTTAGAGGCTATAAACACTCCAGAAAGTAGCCGGTGGATCACAGCTATAAATGAAGAAATGGCCTCTATTATGGAAGCCAATACATGGGAGTTGGTAGATTGTCCACCGGACCGAAAACCGATCGGATGTAAGTGGGTGTTTAAACTTAAATTAAACCCGGATAATACCATTGAGAGGTACAAAGCTAGGTTAGTTGCAAAAGGTTATACACAGAAAGAGGGGATAGACTACGAAGAAACCTTTGCACCTGTAGTCAGATTTCCTTCTGTTAGAATCCTTTTAAGTATAGCCGCAGCGGAGGATATGGAAATCCACCAGATGGATATTAAAACTGCCTTTTTGCACGGAGAGTTGGAAGAAGAAATTTACATGAGGCAACCGGAAGGATTCGTGGAAAGTGGGGAAGAAAACAAAGTTTGCAAACTGATAAAATCACTCTATGGGCTTAAGCAAGCCCCGCGACAGTGGAATATAAAGCTCGACGAATTTCTGACCGGTTTGGGGTATATCAGAATTAGTTCAGATCACTCTATATATTTATTTGAAGATGAGAATGGAGTGATATTTATTGCTATTTATGTGGATGATTTGTTGGTCTTAAGCAAGTCCTTAGATAAAATTAACAAACTAAAACGGGATCTTAGAAGCAGTTTTGATATGAAAGATCTTGGCGAAGCAAAGTACATTTTGGGAATTCAGATGGAGAGAGATAGAGGGAATAGAATTATAAGACTCACTCAAAAAGAAGCAATCGGTAATATGCTAGAAAAATTTCAAATGGAGAAAGCAAACGGATGTACTACTCCCATGGATTTGAAGAAAGTGAGTGAGGGGAGTGAAGAAGGAGGAATATTCATCATTAATGATGAGATGGACGAGATAGAAAGAAAATTTATGGAAAATATCCCTTATCGGCAGATTGTAGGCAGTTTAATTTATTTTATGAACTGTACCCGTCCGGATATAGCTGCAGCTGTAGGTGTCCTTAGTAGAAATCTAAATGAACCAAGAAAGAGAGATTGGGAGGCTGCCAAAAGAGTGATGAGGTATCTGGTGGGGACAAGGGAATTATGGTTGCATTTGGGAGGGGAGCACACTGACATCACCACTTGGAGTGATGCTAGTTATGGAGATGTGCCTTTAAGGAGGTGTACGACTGGATATGTGTTGCAAATTGGATCCGGTGCATGTTGTTGGAGTAGCAAGCAACAAAAAGTAGTTGCTCAGTCCACTATGGAGGCTGAATACATGGCTTCCTGTGCTGCCACCAAAGAATTAATGTGGGTTAAATCTCTTCTTGAAGAACTTGGGTTCATGAAGTCTGGAACTCAAAATGTTTTTTGTGATAATCAAGCTGCTATCTCGATTGCAGCTAATCCGAAACATCACTTCAAAGCTAAGCATATGGATATTAGACTAAGCTTTGTCAGAGAGAAGGTAGAAAATAAAATTATTAAACTGGTTCATAAAACTGATAGAGAAATGATTGCAGACATGATGACAAAAGCAGTGCCTTCCCCTAAGTTGATTTATTGCAGAGAAAACTGTGGATTAAAATTGAAAAGTGACTAGGAATTAAGGGGAGTGTTGAAAAGAGGTAATTAATAGTTCACTTCCCTATTTTAGTTTTGTTTTAAAGAAAGAGAGTGAGGATCAAAGGCGCGCCATGGCTGCCGCCATATTTAGAAAGTGGCAGTTTTTGCAGTTAAGGGTATTTTGGCTAAAATAGTGCCTAGTACTAGATTTGAACCTGTGACCTCTATAGTCTTTGTAGCCTAACGCCTTAACCATTAAGGCGTTACGAAACGATACACGTGACGGGTTTCATAAATATATAAATATTAACGAAACAGCTAATTAACAGCAGACTAACCAAAATGAGCAATTTCTGCATGTACGCGAATCTGAACCGTGTAAAATATGTTTTGATCGGACGGCCGGCATTATAGCCGCCACGCGAAGTGAGCTTTTCGGCGGCATACGGATATAGCGTCACGCGGTGCCACGTGGCGCCACATTATTTGATACCGGAGAAGATGGGAGGAGGAACCATGGCTTCCGATATGACAGGTGTCACCTTGTAGACCTTGTCGTACAATAGTTGTACAATAAGTACATCGCCCATTGTACCTTCTTGTACTTTATAGTGTTCCTATTGGACTAGGGTTTAATAGTAGGTAGTCGTGAGTAGGCAGACCGAGACTTAGTAATATTTAGGTACCTCTCTCTCTAAGAGAGCTTGTAACTATAAAGGTCATCTTTGACCAGCCATAACTTACTGCTCGGGTGAGCAAATTCAGTGATTCTTTTTGCGTTTGACTCAGGGGAGTCTTGTCCTCACAAGGGTGAGAGTGGTCAGAATATTTGTGTGCCTGGGTGGCGCTTATTCAGCGGGAAAGTAGAAAGGGCAAATATTATCCTAGAGGCTTTACATAGGCTGCTCATTCTGTGGGTCAATGGAGACCACAGAATTTCAGTCTCCTAGTGTTCGATTCAACCTCTCAGCTACCCCATTTTGTTCCGGGTTATATGGTACATTTTTCTGGTGTTGCACTCTCTCATCTCTCGGATATTCCTCAAACTGGTTAGAGGTATATTCCCCCCCATTATCACTTCTTATCCTCTTAATGGGGGTTTCATGCAACTTCTCACTCCATGCTTTATATTCTTTGAAGTAAGTTGATGCTTCAGACTGTGTTTTTAGAAAGTATAATCTAGAGTATCTAGACCAGTCATCGGTTATTGCCATCATAAACCTCTTTCCTCCAACCAAAGGTACTTTTGCAGGTTCCCAAAATATCTCTGTGGACGAAATCTAACACTTTCTCACCTCTATATGTGGCGGCTTTGGGAAATGGAAGTCTGTGAGCCATACCTTGAGCACAACCAATACAATCATCCACCATTTCATAATCCCCAAACTGAATGCCTTCTACTACCCCTAGCTTTTTCATTTCCCTCAACCTATCAAAATGTACATGCCCCAATCGCTTATGCCAAATCATCAACTTAGGAACACCAACATAGTAAGCATTCTTCTTTTCATTACTCAGGTTAAGCCTAAACATTCGTTGGCTACCTTTATCTGCCGTGAAGTAAATTTCATCCCCATACTTAGCTGTAAAGACTCGTTTTTTAGTGAAGGTATCAAACTCTTTGTCGTCTAACACAGATGTAGAGACAAGATTTTTACTCAGCTGAGGAATGTAGAGTACATTTGAGAATGTAAGTATAAAAGTCTTACCCTCCACTAAGACTTTTAGATCTATTGATCCCACTAGATTTGTTGTAACCACTCTCCCATCCCCATACTCTATCTCTAGAGTAGGGATCTTTCTTAGCTTAGTGAAGAGTTCCTTATCACGACACATATGCATGGATGCACGTGAGTCGATGATCCATCCTTCCTGTGGAGCTTCTCGAATTGCTCCAAGGGCACACTAGTGTCTTTGTGGGATCTCCTTCTCCTCCAAACTCTCGTCAAGAAGAAGCTCCCCATCCTCCTCAAAAGCCTCATCCTCGATTTCTCCTATCACTTTTGTAACCACAAGTGCCTTTTTCTTCCTTTCGGAAGAACCTCCTCTAGGATTCTCTTAGAGCCTCAGCTCCGATAGCTTGACACAATCTACGATGAAGTGTGTCTGCTTTTTGCAAAAATGACAAAGACCCTTTGGGGGCCTCGGTCCTCCAGAATGATCTCTTTCCCTTTTGTACGGTTTCTTCGGGTCCTTCCCCATTGGTCCCCTCCTGCTCCTACAGCTTGAATGCTATTTCCTCCTCTCTTAATTTCCATTGTGTTTTCTTGCACAAGTATCATCTTGACCATTGTGTTCCATTTCCATGAACTATCAACCATTTTATGTACTCAGTACACTATGTTCTCGTACTCACCTGGTAACTTCATGATAAGGGTGTTAACTTTCATTTTCATTGTACCTTTCCACCTGGCACTTTCCATCTCCATATACAAACAAGAAAGATCATTATAGTAATCTAACATCTTTCCTCCTTTGTAAGTGTAACTCACTACCTTTTGCTCAGCCAATTAGAGCTCCTGATTATTTCCATCTCTATAAATCTCCACCAAACTCACCCACAACTCCTCGGCCTTGTAAATGTGAAGATGAGGAGTGGCCAAAGCTTCACTGAGGTGCCTCAGAATGAAGTTCTTGGCAGCCATGTTTACATCCACCCACATTTGAGTATCCTTCTCCGCTGTCTTCACGGTCGCCGCTCTCGAGACTGTGGCAGTAGGAGTGAGGGGTGTCTCCTTCCCTTTCACCTTTTCGGACACACTGCTGTACCCATCATTTGCCTCCTTCGTTAAGGCAACCGTCGCTGCAAGAAACCTTACTCCTCCAAATCCTGGTGGAGTTCCCGAAGGTGGACGTTTCACTGGTCCACTGACAATACCCCAGTATCGTTTTTCGCACAAAGCTCCCATCATCATGGCTTCCCAATAAATGAACCCATATCTATTGAAGGTGGGCCCATAACCTAGAATTCTGTGTCCTCCATTGGACCACAGAATACAAGAAGCCTCTAAATTGTATTTAACTAACCCACTTCAAGCCACAACCATTGCTGTCCAGGAAGGCAAAATAATAGTTTGATTGCACCTCTGTGTAGCCTAGACTCCCCTGAGTCGGTAGCAAAAAGAATCACTGAAAACGGCCAACCAGCTGATTAGTTATGGGTCGCCAAAAATGCGAAGTTTATACAAGCTCTCTAAGAGAGAGAGGTGCTATCTACCAAAAACCCCTAAGTCCCAAACCCTCTCTCACAACCCCTATCTACTGAAGTACGCTCCAATCAGGAGACTGTAAAGTACCAAAAAAAGTACAGTGGCCGATGTACTTTGTGTACGGCCACTGTACGACAAGGTCATGGAGTGGACGCGTGTCGCCGTCTAAGTCGTCTTTATGTCGTCCGGGATCACCGCTGCTCAATTTAATCGTGCCACGTATCGCTAGGTCACGCCACATCACGCAACGTCCAAAAACCGCCAAAATGACCATTGCGGGACCTCGGCGACGATTTGCGCTGTCGGATAGAGACCGACATTTAATTTACGTCGTCGAAATAAATGTCCGATTCATTTGTTTCGTGCGGCGGGTTGTACACACTGAATCTGATGTGTTCTATGTTTCCTATTTCATAGTTACGTTAATCGGATTATTGTCCTACTCAATGTTTAAATAAATATCATACCCCATGTATTGTAACGAACTTGTACGATAGACCGGTTAGAGCTGACGGCTACGCCGTGCTCTGCTGGTCGGAGGTTCGAGTCCTGCCGGACTCAACCTTTTGTCGAGAGTGACTTAAGTCACTCTTAAGTCCTGTCTATGGAGCTGAGGCAGCCATGGCTCCACCACCCTCTCTATTCTTCAGTGACTACAACAAGTATGGGGGATAGAGGGAAGAGGTGGAAGCAGGCTCCTTGCGCTTTACTTTTCCTGTTTAAATAATGTATTAAGACCTACAAAATACCTTATAAATCTAATAATTTCAACATGTGCCATCCCGACACTATTGGTGCATAAAAATACATATCAAATGAAAGATTACAAAATATTGTAATTCGTAAAAAACGGTTATTATTCGAGGGATGTATTATTATTGTTGTTGATTTAACATCGCAAGAGCAAAAAAGGAAAAGGTACGCGTGTGCCATCCCGACTCAATTGATTCTTAAAAATACATATCAAATGAAAGATTACGAAATATTGTGATTTGTAAGAAACGGTTATTAATAAAGGGATATATTATTGTTGTTGTTGATTTACAATTCACATTACATGCAAGTACGCTACTAAGTCGTGAAATATACAAGCTGTAATAATATATCATTGCATTTTTTCTGTTTTAAATTGGGGTTGATTTATGAAAGCGGCACAAAATGTGTAGATGTCAATAGCGTAGATTACTTCACTATTGCAGTTTGAAAGAGTTTATGATGCGTATGTGACCATAACGCAAACACCCTATGTTTGTTGTTGCAAAGTGTGTAGACGTGAGTACGCATATTCGAGCTGAACAAGAAATCACAATATGTGATCCGACAATGTACGAACCGACAAGATGTGAACCTACAATATATGAACCTAGAAGATATGAACTGCAAATGTACGAACCGACAATATATGAAGAGACAATATATAAACTGACAATTTGTGAACCAACAATATATGAACCTACAGGATATCAATCGCCAATGTACGAACCGACAATATATGCACCGGAAATATATGAACCAACAATATGTGAACCAACAATATATGAACGGACAACAAGAAAGAAGGAGAGACGACATATAAAAGACGAAGAGAGAGAGAGAGAGAGCGAGGGAGAGGGGAGAGACAACAAGAGAGAGGGACGAGGGAGAAAAAGCAAGCGAGATAGGAAAAAGAAAGGGACGTTGAATCAGTGTGTCTTACACTAATAACAATCTATGGTGTATTTAGATGTTTCCATAAACATGAGAAGGTAATACAATGTGAAAATTGACATTTCTTTTACAATAGTGAAATAAAGAAGTTTCGAAATAAACTTATCCGTTAACATTGTTAGAGCTATAAAAAGTTAATATCAAAATTTATGTTTAATCCTAATTGGGCTGTTAACGTTTTAAAGTAAACTGCATAGGTATACATACTTCGACACACTTATGTTCTAAGACTACTATTTCTTCCATGGAATATTCTTGCTGTTCGGAAGTGTGTATGCTTTCTATGCTTATACCATCACTCTATGGTTGTTGTTCCAATAAAAGTTGCAAAGAGACTCTTGTCGTACAATTGCTTATTGAACACATAAACGTATATTTGTATAATACTTTGGTAAGGCTCAAGAAAGCGTGATAAAACAACACACGATACATGCCCATATAACAAGCATAACAAAACACGACACGAATCATATCCGTGTAACGGGCATTGATTGACTTATGTGAACAAAAACATTGTGTAACAAAACACACCAACATGAGATCTGTAGCTAAAAATAAAACATTTGATTTCTGACAGTTAGTCAGTTGAAATTGCTACAGCCACACACCATTGAACGTTATTTCAAAGGTGACACTCAGTCATCAATTAACCCATTTAATCTCAACTACAATATTCCTGTTGTGAAGTAGACTAAATATGATTATGAACTTCAAAGCATGTTTGTTTGCACAGAATGACATCTTACATGGGACATTCTCTCGGTTTAAAATTGTCTATATTTGTGTTGTAAATCAAAACACCCTATGGTTGTTATTCCCACATATGATTTACATTTGTATAGTTCATCAAAAAACCCACCTGAAGTTGTTCCCAAACATACAGAGTACAAAAACTCTATACAACCTTAAAAACACACAACTCGAACTTTGCTCGTGTAACGGGCATTGATTTACTAGTCATAAAAACGCCTACTTTTGAACTATGGTCTAAACAGCGTCATCTACAGATGGTTCGGCCAGTAAAGTTACAGCTGCGTCGTTACAGTACACGTGGTAAGATCGTAGCGTCTTATCGTATCACGTCGAGCTTGGAAACCAGCTGGCAGGTTTACATGTAGAAATGTACAATACTGTATTGTACCGCCCAAAGTCACCGTTATAGGACGATTATATGTACGCTACAGTACTTTAATGTACTCCTACCGTTATTGGTCATTAATGGAAGCAATCGTACGGTTTTCTCCCTTTCTAACAGATCAGGCAAGAGTGTTAGACCTAACGCGATCGTGTGGATGGGAGCAAATCTGAGGAAATCGGTTTTGCGAGATTCGCCGCAGGTTTACAAAGCGCACTTTCACCAACACGACATATACTCGATTCGTATCGTCGTTTATCGTACGAAAAGGTACACATAACGAGATTCGTAGAGCACATTACTTCATAGTTCATACAAGGCTGCCGATTAGACACACGTGGTAGAAAGTACCTGTTTAGAGCCAAGCGCCATTTAAATTGCACCACGTCGTCGCCTTTTGTTTGTCGTCTCTCACCAATAGATGTCGAATTTAACCGTCTGATTTCGTACTGACAATTCCATCCCAGAGATATTGATGTGATCTTCTGGTCGCAGATACGATCGCACAGAACATTCAGCACCGACAGTTTTTATTTTGTTTCAGTTGTCTTGCCTTCCCAAAAAGACACATGGGGTCTGTCACATGGTACTGCTCATCCAATCACATCACATACTCTTAGCTTCAGATAAATACTCCAGGATCCTGCCATGTCAGACAAAACCAGAACAACAACAATCATACGAGTCTGTTCACATGTGCTCAGTCGAATCTGTAAAACTCTGTTCTCGCAGCTGGCACGTCACGTCACTCGATCGTCTGAACGCTTCAGCGATAGGTTCGATGTCTGTCAAATTAGGTTCGAAAATGCCTCGTCACAGCTTCGGAATGTAGTTTCCCAAACGCGACATCACGTTGTTCTTACGGCACTAGAATTTCGTACTACGTTCAGACTCGATTCGTACGGAATTCGTACAGCTTGAGCCACGTGATATTTGACAACATCGTCCTTTCGCCGCTGAAATCAGTTAACGGGATTCTGTGCAGGTCTCCCCAACCAATCACGTGCATCTTAGACACACTTCTAAAACAAATTCCCGTCGCCGCGTCCAGGCGACCCACGGCAAAGTCGAGGCACCGACATTAGCGTACGAAAGACCTATCCCGTACCTCAAAGTACAAAAACCGTTGAAGCCTACTTTTCAAACTCAAATAAGTACACCCATCAAAGAGGTAAAAACAAAAACTCGTACCTATCTATGTAAGTCCGTATGAGAGTAAAACAAAACTGTACCTTTTCCCTGTACGGAAATCGACCCATTCAAAGCCGTCGAAAACTCTAGCAAATTAAAAACTTTCTGTCTCTCGCTTCCTCTCGCTCTCTCCCTCCTCCCCTAGGAGAGAGAACTCGGTAGTTTTTACCACTTTTCTCTGTCATTTCTCCACCATTTTTGCCATTTTTTTTTTATTCCTGATCCACGTAAATAGTGTCTAAATGGGTTTAAAAGAATTTATCATCGGAGATTATGATTGGGCGTTTTTATGTACTCCCCGACTTCCATGGGGAGCATTGAAACCTGCGCCCCCTTTATTTGGGAGAGACGACAAAATTTCGATGTTTGTCTCTTTCGTAATGGGGCTGCAGCACGCATTGGCTATGGTGAGTGAGGGGGGAGAGAGAGAGGGAGAGAGGGAAGAGAGAGAAAA
>JBBHKE010002111.1:194339-267363 GCA_037447655.1 Zygnema cylindricum | reverse complement strand
TCTCTCCCTCTCTCTCTATCTCTCTCTCTCCCTCCCTCCCTCCCTCTCATGAATTGAAATTCCCGCTCTACCCTTTTTTTGTTCTTTTTTTCCTGCCTCAAATTTTTTAAAACCTACTGTTTTTTTCCTTTTACTAATTTTTTTTTCTTGCCTTACCCCACAGTTTCGAGAGTAACTGATTTTTTATCCCTGCCCAACTTTTTTCTTTCCTGCCCAATTTTTTTTTTTATTTGCCCGCAGGATTTGCCCTGACAGCCGCCGGATTTAAATCGTGGGGAGGAGGAGCTTATTGTGCCGATCAGGTAGAAAAAAATTCTCTCCCTCTCCCATTCTCTCCCTTCCTCTCCCTCCTTCCCCTCACTCTCCCACCCTCGACCCTCATTCTCCCTCTTTCCCTCTCTCTCCCTCTGCCTCTCTGACTCTGCTTCTCTGCCTCTCTCCCTTCCCCTCTCTCCTTTTTTGTCCCTGTCCCGCTTCCCCCTCAATAGTGGTTACTTTTGCTGATTCCCTTCTTTTTTTGTATCCGAAACCTGTTTCTTTAAGCAGGTTTTTTTCATTTTTTTTGCAGATTTTTTAGTGTTTTCTATTTTCAAGATTTTTTTATGGACTTTGAGGTTTCTTTAGAGTTAGGGTTAATTTTAGGTTTTTCTTTCTTTTCTGTTTTTCTGTAGACACGGTTAAATCCGAGGTTTCTTAGGTTTTTAGGTTTCTACCTTTTTTCTTCTTTAACCGTTTTTTTCAAGTACTTTTCTGCTTTTTAATATTGTTTCTCTATTTTTTTCCTCTGTTTTTACTTTGTTTTTTTAGGTTTTGACAAGCAAACCTCTTTGTGATAATAATGGAGATGTTCAATTGCCTTTTGGATCGAAACAATATGTGGGTCTCGGATTCGTTGTTTTTTCGACTCTTCTTGTAGTCGAACTTTTCGGATCGCCTTTTCTTCGAAACATTTCGGTAAAGAATTCACAAAATTCCAGTTTTTTTTTGTATTGTTTTGTTTTTTGGTAAGGGTTTCTTGTTTGTATGTTAAACATTCCGCAGCTTTTTTCAGATTATTTTTCGATACGTTTCTGGTAAAGATTTCACAATTTTTTGTATGTTTTTCTTTTAAATAGTTAATGCTGACATTTTTTGATGATTCTGATGTTTGCAATCTGTTATTTTGAGAAAAAAATGGAAATTTGTCAGGCTTTTTTTTTGAGTTATTTTTGATGGTTACTTCTGTGCTTCTGTGATGTGTATTTTCTTTTGACTTCAATTTTTTATCTTTCTGCAAATTTGTTCCTTTTTCTGGCCTGGTTGTTTTTTTTCCCAAATTTCTGCAACTTTCTGTAAATCTATGTGTGTATTTATTTTTAATTTTAGGTCTTTATACTTTTTTTTTGAGGTCATAATACCAACGCATTAGTCCTCTGTCTTGTTCTTCTCCCTGTTTTTTGCCCTCTCTCCCCTCTTCCCCCTCTCCCTCTCTCACTCTGCCTCTCCCTCTCCCTCCCCCCCCTCTCTCCCTCTCCCGCTTCCCCCTCTCTCCCTCTCTCTCTCTCTCTCTCTCTCTCTCTTTTCTTTTCCAGGTGGTTATGGGTCTCCTCGTCGGAATGATTGTGGCCTCCTCCACTCATCTCACTCAATGTGTTCCCGGAAAATGCACTTATCCCAAACCCTGTCCCTGTTTTAGTGTTTTACCAGGGGTAAGTTTTTTTTTTTTTTTTTTTTATATATAATGATATATTTTTTTGGAAGATGTTTTTTTTTTGAATATTTTTTATTTGGTATGGTTTTTCTTTTGTATGCTGTTTTTCTTTTTTGGTATGATGTTTTTTTTCAGACATTCCATTTTTTTTTTAAATGACTACTTTGTATATTTTTAAATGATAATTGAAAAAATCAAAGATTCTACAGTAATTCCATTCATTTTTTTTCTTTTTCTGTTTTGATCTCTTTTTTTCCAGAATGAACTGAATTATCTACAGAAATGTCAAATGTTTCTAAAACAAAACTTGTTTTGTTTGGTTTTTTTTTTTTTTTTTTTTTTTTTTTTCCAGGGGTTTTTTTATATCAATGTGACAGGAGTAATAACGGGTACGGCAAATGGGTCTTATTATTCAAATACAACTGTCTGTCCTACTACTTGTGCTCCTATCAGTTGTGCCCCGGAAGTTTGTACTAAAAATAGGTAACGTTTTCTGCTTTTTTTTTATTTTTTTTGCTATATTTTTCCTCTTCTTCGTCCTCTTCCTCTTCCTCTTCCTCTTCCTCTTCTTCTCCTTCCTTTTGTCTTCTGTGTCGTCTTTCTCTTCTTCCCATTTTTCTTTCTCTATAGTCCAATGCTTCTTCCACTTTCTTCTTCCTCTTCTTTTTCTTCATCTTTCTCTTCTTCCCTTTTATCTTCTTTTTTCTTCCATTTCGTCTTTCTCTTCTTCCCCATTTCTTTCCTCTTCTTCTCCCTCTTTTTCTTCCTCTTCCCTTTCCTCCTCCTCCTGCTCTTCCTAATTAACAAAAATCCTTCCATTGATCTTTCAAAACAGTTAACGTTCGTTTCGACAAATCGTCCTTTTTTCTTTTTGATAGATATGTGACGCGTAAATAAATCGACGTGTGTTTCCTTAATCCTTTTTTTTGTTTTAATGTTTTTTGTTTTTGAAATAGATGTGTGACGAGTAAACAAATTGACGTCTATCTTTTTGTTTCCTTACTTTTTTTTTTCTTTAGAAATAGACATGTGACAAGTCGTCATATCGACATCTGTCTTTTCGTTTTCTTAACCTTTTTTTTCTTTTTAAATAGATATGTGACGAGCCGACAAATCGACAGTGCGAAATGGATCACCTTCCTTTGGGTCGAAAATTTTAACATCGGATTTTACGCTCCCGTCCTCCTCCCTCTCCTTTTCGGATTCATGGTTTCCACGATGGTAAGACTTTTTTTTCTTTTGTTTTTTCTTGTTTTTTCTTTTGTTTTTTTGTTTGTCTTTTGTTTTTTTTTTTCAGTGTGTTGCTTTTCTTTCTTATATAGGTTTTTGTTGAATGTAGACCAATTGGAAAGACTTCGACTTTGATTGAAGATTACTGTTTATGATTCGGAACGGACGGTTTTAGCTTTTCGGACAATCGGGATTTATCCTGGAAAATCAATAATTTTGATTTATTTTGTTTCTTTGTTGGTCGTGACGGCCACCATGGCTTCTGATTGACTTTTATAAAATTCTTCCCTCCCTCTTTCTTCCCTACATTTCTCCCTTCTCCTCTCTTCTTTCTCCCTCTTCTTTCTCCTTCTTTTTCCTTCTCCGTCCTTCCTTGAAAAAAGATCCTCCACTGATCGATTGTCGGGTTTTTGTTGACTGATCTCCTGACAGCCAGGTAGGCGGGATGGGCGTGCGGGGGCATACTGGTGGTGCTGGGGGTGCTGGCCAAGTTCGCGGGGATCATATTGACAATTCCGGGTGAGAAAGGGGGTTTTGAGGGGTTTTTTGGGGGGTTTTTGGGGGGTTTTAAAGAGGTTTTAAGGAGGTTTTTGGGGGGTTGCGCATTTTTTGGGGGCTTTTGGGAATTTTTTGGGCATTTTTTGGGACTTTTTTTGATATTTTTGTTTGGGGGAGAGAAATGAAGAGGGGAGGCGGGTGGGAAGGTTCAGGGAAATACTCCTTCTATATAATACTTATTGGTTTTGGAGATACTGGCCAAATTTTAAAGAGGAAGAGGAGAGAGAGAGAGTGAGAGAGAGATTGAGAAGAAGAGACAATAATAACCCGCACTCCCTACAACACCTAACTAACTAACTAACTCACTCTCTCTCTCTCCCCCCCCCGCGCCCCCTTCTCCCCCTGCAGATTGCGTTTTAGGAGGGATGAATACCTTCCTCTTTATTAATGTGGCGGTTTCGGGTTTTAGGATTTTAACAATGGGAGAGGGTATAAATAGGAGAAATAGGTTTATTTGTGCCATGGCGATGGCGATAGGGGTGGGGGTAAGCGTCGTCCCTCAGTGGGTAAATATTTTCGGGCAGTTCGATTTCCCCTTCGAAGGAAATTTGTGGAAGATAAACCCCAATTGGAGCAAAGGGTTTAGAGGTGAGAGAGGGAGGGAGGAGGGGAGGGAGAGGAGAGTGAGCGAGGGTTTTTTTTTGGGGTGGATTTGGTGGGTTTTTACAGGGGTTTGATTCACTTACTATTTAGTATATCGCAACGCTCGCTCTTGTCTTAAATTATTCTTTCATATATATATTGTCTTTTTTAAAAGTTTTTAAATGTTTAACTTTTTTGCGTTCCTTCTTTTCTTAATCTTTTGTTTTTTTTAATCTTGTGTTTTTTTGAATTCGTGATTCCGTGATGCTCATATCATCATTTTGTCCGAATTTTTATTTAGAGTTCTTTAGGTATTTATTTTCGTGTAATTTTTATGTCTTTTTAAATGTGTTTAAAAGTCTAACTTTTTTGCCTGTCTTTTTTTTTTGTTCCCTTTTAAATTCAGGATTCCGTGATGCTCTTATCGTGGTTTTGTCGAACGGATTTTCGATCGGAGGATTTATCGCTCTCCTTTTAAATTTAATTTTGCCCTACGACCGACCCGATATCGAGGAAGCTGAACACGATACAGCGTATTCGACCGGAACTGCCAACAGGTAAAAAAAAACAATAATGATAATAATAATAATAATCATAAGTAGCAAGTAGTTGCTTGAGAGAAAAAAAAAACGCTGAAGTTTTTATGAAGCGGTCAAACTGAAAGAAAGTCAAAGAAGTTGAACATAATACGCATTGTTATTCTATGGGAACCGCAGACAAATAAAATAATTTTCTAAAAATATTTATTATAAGCTGTAACATTCACCCAGAGAAAAGGTAAAATAAATAAAACCTTTTTACTTTGTTCTTTGAATTGGATATTGAAGAAGCTGAACACAATTCTGCTTATTCTAAGGGAACCGCTGACAGGTAAAAAAAAAGGGAAAAAAAAAAGGAAATTACAAAATTAATGCGAAGCCCTTAGATTAGCTGGGAAAAACTAGATTAAAAACTCCGAAAGTCCCTTCAAATTAGCCAAATTAAAGGAGGAAAAACCAGAATAGTTCGAGAAAAAAAAGAAAAGGAAAGGAGAACCTAATATCGACTCTCTCTCCCCTCTTTCTTTTCTTTTTCTTCTTTTGTTTTTTTAGGAATGAGAAACATTTTGATGAATACTCGAAGCCGGCCGATCAACGTATGGATGCGGATCTGTGATTTTTTTCGTAAATGATTCGATTTTTTCTTTCGTACGAGTTTTTTGAAGAAGTTTTTGCTCACAGAAATCACGGAGGAAGAAGAAAAGGGTGTGGTGTTGTGAAAAAAAAAAGTCTACTAAAAGGTGGTATTTGTACGGACAAAAAATTATACGGAGAAAGAGACAAGGGAAAAGCGATACAGAAAAAAAAAGAGATGAATAAAATGTTGCACTAGATTATATTCATTGTGAAATTTTATTACTGCCCGGGATTTTTTCCTGGGCAGACTGGAAAAAATATTAGCTGACCGGTATTTCTATAAAACATAATGTACTCCGTTTATTGTTTACAGCAGTTAGTCTCCCTGGTATGACTCTGGTAGGATATTTTGAAAGCGCTTTGTTTTTTTATATTTTTCTTTTGGGGTAACTTAGGAGCGCGGGTCACTTTTTATATTATTTTAGTCGGTAAAAAAATCTTCAATAAATGTCCCTCCCTTCCTGGAAGGAACTGTTTTTCTTTTTTCTCCTTTTCTTTCTGTTGTTGTGTCTATGAAGTAGCAAATCTCTGTTATTGTTTGTATCTATCTTGAAGCATGTTTTGTTATGTTTCTATTCGCTTTTTGATGAATTTGTAAACATGTGGAAAACAAATTTGAGTCTGTAATTCAATTTTTTGCCTCATCACCGAAATAGTGAACCAGCAACCAGCAATCAGACTCCCTCGTTGCTGAAACAGTGAACCAGCAGTCAGCGACCAGACTGCCTCGTCGCTGGTTCAGCATTACAGCATGGCTCCATTACAGCATATTCACATTTAATAATTAAAAATCGACAATTGAAGCAAAAAATGGCCATGTTACAACATTTTATCATTGAAAAAAGAAAAAATCATAATTGAAGCAAAAATAACCGTTTTTGTATTCATATGAGGGAAATGGCATATTTTACACATAAAAATTTGGTCAACTCATTAACGGCCGTGAATGGAGCTACAACATTTACCTCTCTACTTTAAATCTAAGTCATCCACGTGTTGCTCCAACTCCTCGTCCACTACCCCCCCTTCCTCTTCCATTACCCCCCCTTCCTCTTCCACTACCTCCCTTTCCTCTCCCTCCCATGCTATCATAGCCTCCTCATAGCTAACATCCGTGGTTTGGTGTGCTAACCTGAGATTGCTAAAGACCCAAACCAGTTCATTGGCCCTCTTAGCCGTCAGCCTGTTCTGTTTTTTAGAGTTAATATGGTCATAGGTTGACCAATTCCTCTCACAACTTCCTTCACTCTCGTCCAAAAACCCGCGCTCAAAATGTGGCCCTTGATCTTGGTCCCGTCAGACTTGTATGTAGCCTTGCCCATCCACTACTTGTAGTCATCATCAAACATTAAGCGCTCGAAGCTATCCTTCACCTTTAAAAACCTTTGGAGCATGATAAAATTTGTCGCAAACCGAATCTCTCCAAGTTTCAAAAGTAGTTTCAAAAGTCGGAGTGTAGAGATTTTGTTGAAGATGGCTACACTCATATTGTGCTTTGTGATGAATCTCAACACCTCCTTTGCCTCTCGGGCAGGTGTTGATATAAAATGCAGCTTGCCCCAATCCTCTAACAACAGGTCCAAAATGTGGGTAGAACATGGGGTCCACATCAGAGAAAGGTACTTGCTTATGAGCAACAAGGTGAAAAAAATTCAGACATAAACTGCATGGCCCGGTTCCTCCATTCTTCACGTTTCCTTAAAGGTGATTCCTAATCCTGGTGGCTTTTGGTGGCTTTTGCATTGTACTATAATTTGCAGTAGACACAAATGCACAATTTATTGTCCCCAATGAGACTACCCGTTGGAGCTACAACATGCTCCCACCCAGGTCCTTGAATCCTAGGCATGGTTGCGTTTAGGAAGGTTCATGGAGGCTAAAGTGCAATTTCAATGGCGGCTCCAATGGGGTTTCAATGGCGGCTACAATGGTTGCTTTGTTGCTTCCTGGTAAGGAAGAAACATCCAAAACTCTAAATACAATTCAAATTCGCGCGCGGAAATGAAGGAACCTCTCTTTTTTGAAAATTTCCGTACATTTTGTCCGTCAGTACAATATCGGCACGTACATTCCGCCCGTCCGTACAATATCCGTTTGTACAATCCGTCCGTACACGAAAAGTATATGAATTTAATGAAAATGTTCAAAAAAATAATAAATAACGCATATTCGTAAAAATTTCGAAATTTGTACGAATGAAACCTCTATGATTCAGACGTAATATTTTGTTTTTATTTTATTTTTTAAACGCTTGTGAAAACGAGCAAAATGAGTTACACGTGGCAGAGTTGAAAAACGACACGAAGTCATTTTGTTCGACTTTGTGCATTTGTACCCCGCACGTGGATTATATAAAATATATTACCACGATTAAAAAAATTGGGCGTACACGATACGGTTCGGTATACTTATCGTAAGGTAATATATCTAAGAATATTTGATATTTTGTATTTCCAGTAGATTACACCGTTTATCGCTATTAGTGTAAAGGATTCTTTCGCCAGATAAAACGTATTTTCTATGCGGTCACTTGTCGGGTTGTTAATCCGACAGTTGCGATTGAAATAAAAAATTCTCACCTACCAATTGGTGGTCTCCAATCTAAAATTAGTTTGAGAAAAAAATGTTTTAAATGGCGAAAAAAAATTATTCCCACTATTAGCGATACACGATGTAGTTTCCCCCAAATGACATGAGTCGTACATAGGTAAATGCGCATACAAGCATAGAGGTTTCATTAGTACTATACGAACGCATGAAACATCGAACAAATAATGAATATGGGGACAGAACAAAATTCAAAGTTAATAAAATGCGTTGACTGACTTTGACTTCATAATCAAATCAAAAATAAAAACCATTTAATCAAAAGTACTAATAAAACTTAGGATGTTTGCCCATCTATTAAAGTACCAGGTTGTTTATTAGCACAAGGGAGAGTACTCGCTATTTTTTTTATTGCCCGTCACGCACATGTACGGATTTTTTTTTAACAGTTTATCAAATATAACTCAATTTTTTTTTTATATTAATATCGGTATTGTTTAATTAACGTTAGTTACTCGACTTTCGAATATTTGAAATAGTGTAATGCTTGAAATGTGTCACACCGTACTAAAACTGCTCATTATTTCATACAGGCCTACAAAATAAGTGTTAAATAAAGGGTCAACATGGAAAATTGAGAGCGTCGCACATAAAAGCGTACTCAGATTTGATTCCAAGTCGAAAAAATAAGGGAAATTATGTGTATAAAATAGCGTTGAATTTAGTTGGCGTTAGGCCCTTGAACCCCAAATATAGTTTATAACACTTATTGTTTCTTTACACTAATTATGTATTAACTCTAATAGCGATTCACGGTGTACTTTCAACCGTCTTTTTGAAAAAAATTGTAGGTTTTATCCGAACACAAAAAGTATACGAAGTTTATGAAAAGTTAAAAAACTAAAACAAATAACGCGTTTTCGTACAAAATTCAAAATTCGTACGAATGAAACCTCTATGCATACAAGTATTTATCAAAACATATATAGTCCGTACGCTTATTAAGTCCAACGTTCAATCTAAGGTTGCACATACTGTACCTAAGATGGTAACAAATAATATAACGAACTTTTGAAGTCAGACAATGAAATCGATTCAACGATTGGTGTCGAGCGTGCTTGGAGAAACATAAGATAAGGCCCACGGCCAACAGAGGGTTGCATAGGAGTCTTGCAAATAACCCCAGATGCGGATGCTTCCCGTGATGGTGATTATGCCCCTTTGTGCCACCGTCCCTCCCGTGAACCTGCATGCAAATCATAGGAGGCAATCAGACAAACAATGGGAATGAATGCACGGGCAGGTGAAAAAGATATCCCCTCCCCCTTACTTCCCCCATCCGGCAGGAAGGAAGGGGTTGGGTTTTTTGGTCATCGGGTTGAGATCCCAATTCCAATGCTTATCTGCTAGAAGTGTGACAATTGCCCCCTCAAAACCCGCTGTTCGGGCACAAAAGATTTTAGCAGCCTACTCCGGCTAAAACGTAACCGAAGCCAAAAAGTACTACCAAAGAGGACCCAAATGAACTCCCACGCAAAAATAACGAAAATAAAAAGAATTGGTTGTTTCAAATTTAACAATATCAACTTGCCCCAAAAAATAGAATAAAAGATAGAATTAAAGATGACAGCAAAGCAAGCTCAACATACCCGGAAAGCAACGCTGACGCAAAGAGAAGACGAAATCTCTCCTGATGGCACCGAAAACAGGTAAGGTACTCCTTCACCCCTTGGTTTTCCCAACTCGGAATTGAGAGAACTCTTCTTGGTTTTAATATCAAAAAGTCCAAACCGCCCATAGGATGGATAATGCCAACTACCCGACCGAACTACGATCTCCACAAAAGACAAATTCAAAACCAAGATGGCAAAAGAGTCACACACACATACAAGACAAAGATTCTCCAAAAGAAGGTTTGTTTGGAATTTTTGTGGGTTTTCTCAGGAGATAGTACTGAAAAATCAACCTGTCTTCTTTGGCCCCAAGTGCCTTATACAACCAAGTTTGTCCAGTTTCAAATCCAAAAGTCAAAGCAATGAGGGGCCAATGAGCAGAAAGAATATGCTATCGAACTGACATAAGATAAAGTAAGTAATACTAAACTTAGGGCAAAAAGTTATACTTCCGAATGCGGCTAGATCCGCGGCCGAAAGTCAAAATTCGTTCCACTCTTATAAGACAAAGTACTGAAAATGACGAGGAAATGCCAAATTTTGACCTAATGTAATAAATGGACCGAGAGTCACTTGGACCTGAACTAAATTCTTACTGACATTTAACAGCATAATCTAGATGAAAATATGAAAAGTTACGTGGCGTTCCACAATGTACCCCCCACGAGGGCTGGTTGCACCTGGTCCCAGGTAACGAAATTGCAATCTTTGAGGCAAAATACATTTGTAGTCCGCGTCGCGCTCAGTTTAGGAAATACAATAATATTGTCCGGCTTGATGCATATCATTATCCGTACACTGGTGACCATACAGGATTGAAAGAGGCCCGGAAATCCAGGGTGAAAAAGGTGTGCCGACAACGCACACGAGCTTGATAGCTATCGAGCGTGCCTACGAAACATAAGATAAGTGTAATTCTATATCCCCCATTGGACTACAAAATTGAGGAAGCCTTTAGGCAGTTTTTGACAGACCCACTTTCAACTAGAACCACTGCTACCCAAACAGGCAAATAGACAACCTGACTGCTCCCATGCGCAGTTTTGACTTCTTTGATTCTGTAGGAAAAAGAATCACAGAAAACGCCTAACCAGGCGGTTAATGATAAAGTGGCAAAGATGCCAAGATGTATAGAAGCTCTCTGGGAGAGAGGCGGCTACCTCCTAAATTACCTAAGTCATAAACCCCTCTCACAACCCTTATCTAATGAAGTACGAACCAATCAGAAGACTGTACAATATAGAAAGGTACCATGCCTGATTTCCTTTCTGTACGACCTGTGTACGACAAGGTCATGGAATGGACGTTTGTCTCCTTTTGACTTGTCTTCATGCTCTCCGAGATTCTCGCTTCCCAATAATATATTGCCACGTGGCGTTGGGTCATGTCATGCTCAAAAACCGCCAAAGCAGCCATTCAGGGATCTCGGCAAGATATGTGCCGTCAGATCTAAACCGCCTTCTAATACTAGCTGTTGAAAACAAATGTCCGGTATATTTGTTTCGTGCGAGTTCACGTTCGCACCATATTTTGACTAGCCTCTATGTTTTTTTTGTGTAAATTCGTTAATCGGATTAAAGTTCCTCAACAATGTTTAAATAGCATTCATACCCTATATAGTCTAACGAACTTCTTCGACAGGCTGGTTAGAACTGACGACTACGCCTCGCTCTGCTAGTGGAGGTTCGAGTCCTGCCTGACTCAACCTTTTGTTGAGAGTGACTTATGTCACTCTTTAGTCGTGCCTATGGAGCTGAGGCAGCCATGGCTCCACCGCCCTCTCTTTCCCTCAGTGACTACAACAAGTATGGGGGCTAGAGAGAGGAGGTGGAGGCAGGCTGCTTATGTTTTTTCCTTTTCCTTTTAATATATTCAGACCTAAAAAACACCCCATAAATCTAGTGATTTCAACACTCCCCTTATTTTCTAGTCTAATTTCAACTTCTCTTTTAATCCACACTTTTCTCTACAATATTTTAACTTGGCAGAGGGCACAGGTTTTGTCATCATATCAACCACCATTTCCCCATCAGCCCTATACAGAAGATTCACAATTTTGTTTTTCAACCTTTTCCCTAATAAAACTGAATCATATGTCCATATGTTTAGCCTTGAAATGATATTTCGGATTGGCTCCAATTGCAATGGCAGCCTGATTATCACAAAAAACTTGATACTCTCCCTTCTTCATAAACCCCAGATATTGCAACAAAGACTTGACCCACATCAACTCTTTCACAACAGAACAAGAGGCCATGTACTCAACCTCCATAGTGGACTGAGCAGCCACCTTTTGTTGCTTGCTACTTCAACAACAAGCACCTTCCCCCACATACAACAGATACCTAGAAGTGAAATTCTCATAGATGCATCCCCATAACTGGCATCACTCTAAGTAGTGATGACACCTTCCCCCACATACAATACATACCCAGAAGTGCATCTTCTCATAGGTGCATCTCCATGAATGGCATCACTCGAAGTAGTGATGACAGTGTGCTCCCCTCCCAAATGCAACCATAGATATCTGGTTCTCACCAGATATCTTATGACTCTCTTGGCTGCCTCCCAATCTCTCTGTAGAAATTAATGGTTTTAAAGTATTTTCTAGGTCTGAATAGAAATAAAGATGCCGAGGCAGTCTACTGCTAACTTCTATCTCCAAACTCTCAAACTTCTCGCAGTCACTGAGAAATTGGAGAGGAAGCTAGAGCCATTGCTACCTAGGCTTTCTGAGGTTTACGGGAAATTTATATTAGTTAGGGGATTATTTACTAAAAGGTATATGCCGCCCACAGGATTTGATCCTGGTACTTGCTGGCCGACAGACAGTAGATAGCCGGTAGCCTTAGCCGTTAAGTCTAGATGTAGTCTTACGTATTATATAGTACAATAATTAATTAAACATTAATTCGTAGGATAAATCATTTAACTATAATTGTTAACGGGATACATAGATCTGGTAGTGTAAAAGTACGAATTGCGGTACGGATAAGAAATCAATACCGCGCATTGATTTCGTAAGCGAAACAAATACCGCGCATGTATTTATTACGGCTACGATCAAATGTGAATTTAATCGGACGGCCGGAATTCGCGCCGAGATCTCGGAAGTAGAATTCGGCGGTTTGTGGGCATCGCCACATCGGATGACACGTGGCGAGATTACATTGGATCGTGGTATGTCCAAAGATTACGGCACCGAATCCGGATATGACATGTGTCGACATTAAGGCCATGTTGTACAATTTCTATACATAAAGTACACCGGCGACTGTACTTTTATGTACGGAGGAGAAATCTGATTAGTTCCGTACATCAGTAGATAGAGTATGTGAGAGAGATAGGACTTAGAAAAATTAGGAGATAGGATCCTCTCTCCAAGAGAGCTTCTGTACAAAAGGTCAACTTTAACCCTCCATAACTTACTGCTCAGGGGAGCAAATTCAGAGATTCTTTTTGCTCTCGACTCAGGGGAGTCTGGCCTTCACAGAGGTGTAGGTGGTCAGAGTTTTTGTCTGCCACGGTGGCAGTTGTTTTTGCTGAAACACAAAGGGGTTAGGATTATCCTAGAGGCTTCTTGGAAGCTGTCCACTCTGAGGACTTATGGAGGTCTCAGAGTTTCAGGTTATGGGCCCACCCTCTAGGGTACCAATATTTAATGGAACTGGCTTCATATACTGGGAAAGTATAATGATAGGAGCTTTATGCGAAAAAAGATTTTGGGGGATAGTGAGTGGACGGTTGGGGCGCCCATCAAGTCTTTGAATTCCTCCAAGGTTTGGAGGAAGCAGATTCACCAGGAAAGAGGATCCACCTTCAACGGAGGAAACAAAAGAAGGAGAGGTGGTGGACAAAAGAAAGGAGAAGGAGATGACCACACCAATAGCAACTGGTTCGGCATTCATGTCACCTATTCCGAGGAATGAGGAGAATGATACTGAAACCTGGGACTTCAACAATATGGCGGCAAAGCACTTCATCCTACGCCATCTCACTCAAGGACTTGCATGTCCTCATTTGCAGGTAGAAAGGGCATCCGATCTTTGGATGGCTCTCATAGAGATGTACCGAATTGGTACGATTCAGCAACAACAGTTGGCTGATCAGAAAGTTAAGGAGTATGTATAAAAAGGGGGAAATATGTTGGATTTTTGCAATGAGCTTGCTACACTCTTCATGGAGCTAGAGAGTGCGAGAAAAGATTTTAGTGAAAAACAAAAGGTTAACTGTTTACTGATGAAGTTACCTGATGAGTTCGAGAACATAGTCAACCATGTGCAGGACTTGCCGGACTCAAGGTGGATATAGAACTCAGTGGTAGGGATGATTCTCGTTTGAGAGAATACGATTGAGATCCGAAGGGGAGGAAAGAGTGGCCAAGCCTTGGCATCAGCGACCGATTGGAGGAAGAAGGATTCCCGGAAACCAATCGGAAACTATGGGGGTAGGGAGCAGAAAAAACAGGCTGACGAGTTTGAACCAAGGGCTCCCAAAGGTTTATGTCATTTTTGTAAGAAACTGGGGCACTATATGGCAGAGTGCACTAAGCTAACCGAGCTTCGGTTAAAGGAGGGGCAGACCGGTGGTACCCCGAGAGGAAAGAAAAAGGCCCTTGTCACACACGTACTTGAGGCGAAATCCGAGGACGAGGACGATAAGCTCTTTTTGGATGAGGAGTTGGAGGCGAAAAATGAGGTTGAAATTCCACGAAGGCAGAAATGTGCTTACGGTGGATTGAAAGGTGAAGCAGGCTGGATTAAAGATTTAGGTACCTCCATGCACATGTGTAAGGATAGGCACCTGTTCACTAAGATAAGAAAGATTCCCACCGTAGAGATAGAGTACGGGGATGGGAGGATAGTCACCACTACTCTTGTAGGATCGGTAGATCTGAAAGTGTTAGTAGAAGGAAAGACATCCATATTAACATTCTCCGATGTATTGTTTATTCCGGAGCTGAACAAAAACCTTATCTCTACATCTATATTAGATGATAAGGGTTTTTTCACTAGCACTAGGGAAGGAGTCTTTACTGCTAGTTTTAAGGAGGATGTCTATTTCATTGCTGAGAAAGGTAGCCATGGGATGTTTAGGCTGATCTTATGTAACGAAACGAAGAAACTTTATTATGTTGGTGTTCATGATATTATGATGTGGTATAAGAGGCTTGGGCATGTGAATCTAGATAAGTTAAGAGAGATGAAAAAGATGGGAGTGGTGGAAGGGTTCAGTTCAGTGAGAGTGATGATATAAGTGATTGTAGTGGATGTGCTCAAGGTAAAGCACAAAGATTACCCTTTCCTAAAACATCCACCTATAAGGGAGAAAAAATTCTAGATCTAGTACACACAGATATTTGGGGACCGGCTACTGTGCCCTCAGCGGGGGGGAAGAGATTTATGATGACTATAACTGATGATTGGTCTCGGTATTCCCGGGTGTATTTTTTGAAAAACAAGTCAGAAGCTCAGGATTGTTTTAGACCATATAAAGCATGGAGCGAAAAACTCCATGAAACTCCAATCAAGAGAGTAAGGAGTGACAATGGTGGAGAGTATACTTCTAACCAATTTGAGGATTTTTTGATGGAAGATGGGGTCCAACACCAAAAGACAGTTCCAAAAAATCCGAAACAGAATGGGGTAGCTGAAAGGTTAAATAGAACAGTAAGTGATAGTGCTAGAAGTATGTTGTCGGATAAGAAGGTAGGAAAAAGGTTTTGGGCAGATGCAATGAACTGTGCTAATTACCTCAAAAATAGAGTTCTTACTTCAGCTATAAAAGATCAAACACCTTATGAGAGATGGACAGGCCGGAAACTAGACTTATCTCACTTATAGGTTTTCGGCAGTCAAGTATTCAGTCTAGATACAGATCGGTCTAATTGGAAGCTAGATCCTAAAGGAAAACCAAATACTTATTATGATATGATGAAGATGTTAAAGGATATAGAGTTTATGATTTAAAAAGGGAAGATATAATCTTAGTAAAGCATCTAGTAGTTATGGATGAAAGAAAGTTTGTGGATCCCTTCAAATATACGAAGTCAGTAAAAATCAGATTTTGAGTCAGAAAATTCTGATGACTTTAAGCTTTTTAACTATCCAGGTTTTAGAGACGATGACATTCTTGCAGGTACAAATCAGACCGAAAAGGACTCGGCTGTGGAAACTCCAATAACAACTCTACCCGAAGAGGAAGACGTGGTGGAAATTGATTCGGAATCAAGGGATAGAGGAGAAGCCGAGTTTGTTCGAAAAAATCCACGAGAACCATCTATTCCGGCCTCAGATTTTGAGGGGGGGAGGAGAAGTAGCAAAAGACTGCAAGAAAAATAAGTTAATAACAAGGTAACTAAACTATCTCATCAAGATGAACCTCAAACTTATGGAGAGGCGATGACTTGTTTAGAAAGAAACCGGTGGAAGACATCCATCAATGAGGAGATGGCCTCAATTATGGCAGCCGATACTTGGGAGCTGGTGGATTATCCACCTAACCGAAAACCAATCGGTTGTAAGTGGGTTTTCAAATTAAAACTGAACCCAGATAACACAATCGAGCGCTACAAGGCCCGATTAGTGGCAAAGAGATTTACACAAAAGGAGGGAATTGACTACGAGGAAACCTTTGCCCTGGTGGTCAGATTTCCCTCCGTCCGCATACTTCTCAGCCTGGCAGCAGCGGAAGAAATGGAAGTGCACCAGATCGACATCAAAACAACCTTTTTGCATGGAGAATTAGAAGAGGAGATCTTCATGCGACAACCCGGAGGGTTTGTGGAGGAAGGAGAGGAGAGTAAGGTATGCCGGTTGATTAAATCTCTTTATGGTTTGTAACAGGCGCCCTGACAGTGGAATAAGAAGCTTGATGAGTTTCTTACCGGTATGGGATATATCCGGGTCAGCTCAGATCACTCAATCTATGTTTTCGAAGATGAGAAAAGTTTTATATTTATTGCAATTTATGTTGATGATTTGCTTGTTTTAAGTAAATCAATGGAAAAAAATTAATAAACTGAAAACCGATCTTAAGGGGAGATTTGAAATGAAGGATATTGGGGAAGCAAAATATATTTTGGGAATTCAAGTAGAGAGAGACCGAAAAAGAAAAATTATAAGATTGACTCAAAAGTAAGCAATAGGGAACATGCTTGAAAAATTTCAAATGGATAAAGCTAACAGTTGTACAACTCCAATGGAATTGAAGAAGGGAAGTGAGGGGAGTGAGGAAGAAGGAGTCATAGTCTTAGACGAGGAATTATCTCCTGAAGAACAGAAGTTCATGCAGACTATTCCTTACAGGCAAGTAGTGGGAAGTCTAATCTATTTTATGAATTGTACCCGGCCGGATTTAGCAGCAGCTGTAGGAGTGCTGAGTAGAAGTCTAAATGCTCCCACTAAGAAGGATTGGGAGGCAGCTAAGAGAGTCTTTAGATACTTGGTAGGAACTAGAGATCTATGGTTGCATTTGGGTGGGGAGAATACTGACATCACTACTTGGAGTGATTCCAGTTATGGTGATGCTCCGATGAGGAGATGCACTTCTGGATATGTATTATATGTGGGTGATGGGGCTTGCTGTTGGAGTAGCAAACAATAAAAGGTTATTGCTCAGTCCACCATGGAGGCTGAGTATATGGCCTCTTGCTCTGCTGTAAAAGAATTGATGTGGGTCAAGTCTTTGCTTGGTGAGCTTGGTCATCTTAAGAGTGGTGTGCAGAAAATATTTTGTGATAATCAGGCAGCGATTGCTATTTCTGCCAATCCTAAACATCATTTTAAAGCCAAACACATGGACATTAGACTCAGCTTTGTTAGAGAGAAAGTAGAAAATAAAATAATCAGTTTAGAGTACCGACCAGATTGTGAGATGGTAGCAGATATGATGACCAAACCTGTGCCTTCCCCTACGCTAATTTTCTGCAGGGAGAAGTGTGGTCTGAAATTAAAGATTGACTAGAAAATAAGGGGAGTGTAGAAATTAATGGTTTTAAAGTATTTTCTAGGTCTGAATAGAAATAAAGAAGTCGAGGCAGTCTACCTCTAACTTCTCTCTCCAAACTCTCAAACTTGTCGCAGTCACTGAGAAATTGGAGAGGAAGTTAGAGCCATGGCTACCTAGGCTATCCTGAGGTTTACGGGAAATTTATATTAGTTAGGGGATTATTTACTAAAAGGTATATGCCGGCCACAGGATTTGATCCTGGTACCTGCCGGCAGACAGACAGTGGATAGCCGGTAGCCTTAGCCGTTAAGTCAAGATGTAGTCTTACGTATTATATAGTACGATAATTAATTAAACATTAATTCGTAGAATAAATCATTTAATTATAATTGTTAACGGGATACATAGATCTGGTAGTGTAAAAGTACGAATTGCGGTACGGATAAGAAATCAATACCGCGCATTGATTTCGTAAGCGAAACAAATACCGCGCATGTATTTATTACGGCTATGATCAAATGTGAATTTAATCGGACGGCCGGAATTCGCGCCGAGATCTCGGAAGAAGAATTCGGCGGTTTGTGGGCATCGCCACATCGGATGACACGTGGCGAGATTTCATTGGATCATGGTATCTCCGGAGATTACGGCACCGAATCTGGATATGACATGTGTCGACATTAAGGCCATGTTGTACAATTTCCGTATATAAAGTACACCGGTGACTGTACTTTTATGTACGGAGGAGAAATCTGATTGGTTCCGTATATCAGTAGATAGAGTATGTGAGAGAGATAGGACTTAGAAAAATTAGGAGATAGGATCCTCTCTCCCAGAGAGCTTCTGTACAAAAGGTCAACTTTGACCCTCCATAACTTACTGCTCAGGGGAGCAAATTCAGAGATTCTTTTTGCTATTGACTCAGGGGAGTCTTGCCTTCACAGGGGTGCAGGTGGTTAGAGTCTTTGTCTGCTAGGGTGGCAGTTGCTTTTGCTGAAACACAAAGGGGTCAGGATTATCCTAGAGGCTTCTTGGAAGCTGTCCACTCTGAGGACTTATGGAGGTCTCAGAGTTTCACTCTCTTCTTAGGATCATTAAGACTCCTATTGAGGACTCCAACTGCTGTCGCTATGGCGACCTAGTAAAGTTCATAAAGTAGATTAAGCTTCTTACAACCTGTCTGTAAGTAATAGTCTTTATAAATTGTCTCTCTTTTGGATCCATTTGATCATCTATGATTATCGGTCCTCCTTCTACACTACCATTACTTACTTTCTTCAAGTCCATGGGAGTGGTACAACTGTTTGCCTTTTCCATCTAGAATTTCTCAAGCATATTCTCTATAACTTCATTCTAAGTAAGTTTGATAATCTTCTTCCCCTTATCTCTTTCCATTTGAATTCCCAAAATGAATCTTGCCTCCCCTAAATCCTTAATGTCAAATCTGCTTCTCATATCTTTCTTTAACTTATAGATATTTTTCATTGACTTACTTATTACCAACAAATCATCCACATATATTGCAATTAAAATAACACCATTTTCATCCTCAAACATATAAATAGAATGGTCAGAACTGAAACAAATATATTTATGACCGGTGAGAAACTCATCTAGTTTCTTATTCCATTGTGTGGGAGCGTGCTTCAATCTATATAAAGACATTATGAGTCAGCATGCATTGCTCTCCTCTCCTTCTTCTACAAACCCCTCTGGTTGCCGCATAAAGATTTCTTCCACTAGACTGAGGAGAATCCTTACTAATGGGAATCGAACAACAAAAATAAAAGTTGTTGAAAAAATGGTTTTTTATATTCTAGCTTTTTATCGTCTATGGTTATCCTATAATTCTTGCAACTTTGAGACCTCCATAGGTCCCTAGAGTAGGCAGCTCACACGAAGCCTCTAGGATAACCCTGACCCCTTTATGTTTCAGCAAGAATACTGCCAGCCTAGCAGACTAAAACTCTGACCACCTTCACCCTTGTGAAGGCAAGACTCCCTTAGGTCGATAGCAAAAAGAATATCTGAATTTGTTCCTTTGAGCAGTAAGTTATGGAGGGTCAAAGTTGACCTTTTGTACAGAGGCTCTCTGGGATAGAGGGTCCTATCTACCAAATTTTTTTGAGTCCTATCTCTCTCTAAAACTCTATCTACTAAAGTACGACACCAATGATAATACTGTGTCGTACAGAAAGGTACAGTGCCGGTGTACTTTCTGTACGACCATTGTACGACATGGCCAACAAGTTGACACATGTCATTTTTGGACTCGTTCTTGTAATCCCTTGAGATGCCGTAGTCCAATGTGATTGTGCCACGTGTTAACCATTGTGGCGTTGACCGGAAACAGCCAAAAAACCTATTTCGCGATCTCGACATTCTTCGCGGCCCTCCGATTAAATCTGGGTTTCAATCTTAGCTGTCATTAATACTTGCGCGATATTTGTTTCGCTTTCGAAATAAAATGTGCGATATCCATTTCAAGATGTTTCGTACCCCGTACAATACAAACTGTATCTATGTCCTAATATCACGTTAAATGAAAAAGTCTACGTACAAATATTTATATATTTATCAAACCCTATATCACGTAACCTTCGTCTTAGACTACTTGGATAAAGCTACCAGCTTTTGGCGGCTTTGACGGGCGGCAGGTAAGGTTCAAATCATGGGTCCGCCAAGTACCATTTTGGTAAATCTACCAAACCAAGTGTTTGTCTCCCCCTGGATAGCATAGGCAACCATGGCTCTAGCTCCCTCTCCAACTTTCACTGACTGCGACAAGTGTGGGAGCTAGAAAGAGGTGTAGAAATTGATGGTTCTTTTAGTATTCTCTAGGTCTAAAATAAAATGCAGAAAAGAAGCCAAGGCAGTCTACCTCTAACTTCTGTCTTCAACTCCCACACTTGTTACAGTCATTGAAAGTCGGAGAGGAAGCTAAAACCATGGCTGCCTATGCTATCTTGAGATTTACGGGTAGTAGATTAGTTGATTTACAGTAGTAAACTAGTTGATTTACTAAAAGTAAAGCTGTTGGACCCACGATTTGATCCTGGTATCTACAAGCTGTTTAAGCCGCCGGTAGCCGGTAGCTCTATCCATTTAGTCTATGACTAGTGTTAGATTATATAGAGTTTGATAATTAAATAAACATTTCTACGATGACAAATTCATTTAACGAAAACTATTTACAGGATTCATAGGTTCGATTATGTAAAACTACAGATTAAGGTACGGCAAGAAACAACTACCGCGCATTTGTTTCGATAGCGAAACGAATACCGCGCACATATTTATTATGGCTACGATTAAATCTGCATTTAATCTGACAGCCGGAATGAATGCCGAGAACGCAAAAGAGGATTTCGGCGGTTTTTGGTCATCGCCACATCGGATGACACGTGGCAAAATGACATTGGATCGCGGCATCTCCGGGGATTAAGGAAGCGAATCACGATGTAACACGTGTCGACATTTAGGCCATGTCGTACAATATCTGTGCATAAAGTACACCGACATCTGTACTTTTGTGTACGAAAGTGCAATATGATTGGTGCCGTACATCAGTAGATAGAGTTTTAGGGAGAGATAGGACTTAGAAAAATTTGTTAGATAGGACCCTTTTTCCTAGAGAGCTTCTTTATAAAAAGGTAATTTTTGACTCTCCATAACAGCTCAGGGGAGCAAATTCAGAGATTCTTTTTGCTATCAAATCAGGGGAGTCTTGCCTTCACGAGATGGAGGTGGTTAGAGTTTTTGTCTGCCAGGGTGGTAGTTATTCTTGCTGAAACACAAAAAGGTCAGGGTTATCCTAGAGGCTTCTTGCAAGCTGTCCATTCTAAGGACTTATGGAGGTCTCAGAGTTCGTGGTTATGGGACCACCCTTTAGGGTACCCATCTTTAATGGAACAGGCTTCATATATTGGGAAAGTATGATGACAAGAGCTCTTTGAAAGAAAAGGTTTTGGGGATAGTGAGTGGACGAGTGGGGCGTTCCTGAAGTCTTCGAATCCCTCTAGGGTTTGGAGGAAGCAGATTCAAAAGGAAAGCAAATCCATCTTCAATAGAGGAGACAAAGGAAGGGGAGGTGGTGGACAAAGGAACGGAGAAGGAGACGACCACACCAATAACAACTGGTTCAGCATTCATGTCACCTGTTCTGAGGAACAAGGAGAATGATACTGATACTTGGGGTTTCAACAATATGGCGGCAAAGCACTTCTTTCTCCGCCATCTTACTCAAGGGCTTGCATGTCCTCATTTGCAGGTACAAACAGCATCCGATCTTTGGATGGCTCTCATAGAGATGTACCGAAGTGGTACGATACAGTAACTAGAGTTAGCTGATCAGAAAGTTAAGGAGTATGTATACAAAGGGGGGAAGATGTTAAATTTTTGCAATGAGCTTGCTACACTTTTCATGGAGCCAGAGAGTGCTGCAAAATAATTTAGTGAAAAGGAAATGGTTAACTTTTTACTAATGAAGTTACCCGATGAATTTGAGAACATAGTCAACCGTGTGCAGGACTTGCCGGACTCAAGGTGGATATGGAACTCAGTGGTAGGAATGATTCTCGTTCGGGAGAATACAATTGAGATCCGAAGGGGAGGAAAGAGTGGGCAAGCCTTGGCAGCTGGGACTGATTAGAGGAACAAGGATTCCCAAGGAACAATCGAAAATTACGGAGGGGGGGAGCAAAAAAATCAGACCAACGAGTTCGGACCAAAAGCTCCCAAGGGTTTGTGCCATTTTTGTAAGAAACCAGGGTACTATATGGATGAATGCATTAAGTTAACCGAGCTGCGGTCAAAGGAGGGGCAGACCGGTGGAACCCCGAGAGGAAAGAGAAAGGCCCTTGTGACAGAGGTACATGAGGTGGAATCCGAAAACGAGGACGATGAGCTCCTATTGGATGAGGAGTTGGAAGCGACAAATGAGGTAGAAATTCCACGAAAGCAAAAATGTGCTTTCAGTGGATTGAAAGGTGAAGCAGGTTGGATTGTAGATTTAGGTGCCTCCATGCACATGTGTAAAGATAAACAAATGTTCAATAAGATAAGAAAGATTCCCACCATAGAGATAGAGTACGAGGATGGGAGGATAGTCAGTACTACTCTTGTAGGATCGGTAGATGTGAAAGTGTTAGTAGAAGGAAAGACATCCATAGTTACATTCTCCGATGTATTGTTTATTCCGGCGTGGAACAAAACCTCATCTCTACGTCTATATTAGATGATAAGGGTTTTGATACTAGCGATAGCAAAGGAGTCTTTACTGCTAGTTTTGAGGAGGATGTCTATTTCACTGCTGAAAAAGGTAGCCAAGGGATGTTTAGGCTGATTTTAAGCAATGAAAAGAAGAAACTTTATTATGCTGGTGTTCATGATATAATGATGTGGCATAAGAGGCTTGGGCATGTGAATCTAGATAAGCTAAGAGCGATGAAAAAGATGGGAGTAGTGGAAGGGATTAAGTTCTGTGAGACTGAGAATCTAAGTGAGAATCTAAGTGATTGTAGTGGATGTGCTCAAGGTAAAGCACACAGATTACCTTTTCCCAAAACAACCACCTATAAGGGAGAAAAAATTATAGATTTAGTACACAGTGATATTTGGGGACCGGCCAAAGTGCCCTTAAACGGGGGGAAGAGATTTATGATAACTGTCACTCATGATTGATCTCGGTATTTGAGGGTGTATTTTTTGAAAAACAAGTCAGCCGCTCAAGATTGTTTTAGACAATATAAAGCATGGAGCGAAAAACTCCATGAAAATCCAATCAAGAGAGTAAGGAGTGACAATGGTGGAGAATATACTTCTAACCAGTTTGAGGATTTTTTGAGGGAAGATGGAGTCCAACACCAAAAGACAGTTCCATAAAACCTGATACAGAATGGGGTAGCTGAAAGATTAAATAGGACACTAAGTGATAGTGCTAAAAGTATGTTGTCGGATTAAAAGATAGGAAAAAGGTTTTGGGCACCAGCAATGAATTAATCTAATTACCTCAAAAATAGAGTTCTTACTTTAGCTTTAAAAGGTCAAACACCTTATGAGAGATGGATCGGCCGAAAACCACACATATCTCACTTAAAGGTTTTCAGGAGTCAAGTATTCAGTCTAGATACAGATCGGTCTAATTGGAAGCTTGATCCTAAAGGAAAACCGGGATACTTATTAGGATATGATGAGGATGTTGAAGGATTCAGAGTTTATGATCTAAATAGGGAAGATATAATCTTAGTAAAGCATCTAGTAGTTATGGATGAAGGAAAGTTTGTGGATCCCTTCAAGTATACAAAATCAGTAAAAATCAGATTTGCGTCAGAAAATTCCGATGACTTTGAGCTTCATAACTATCCAGATTTAGAGGAGATTACATTCTTGTAGAAACAAACCAGACCGATAAGGACTCGGCTGCGGAAACTCCTGTGACAACTCTACCCGAAGCGGAAGACGTGGTGGAAATTGATTTGGAATCAAGGGACGAGGAGAAGCCAATGGTGTTCGAAAGAACCCACGAGAACCATCTATTCCAACCACAAATTTTGAGGGGGGAAGGAGAAGTAGCAAAAGATTGCAAGAAAAACAGGTAATAACAATTTAACAAAACTATCTCATCAAGAGGAACCTCAAACTTATGGAGAGGCGATGACTTGTCAAAAAAGGAATCGGTGGAAGGCAGCCATCAATGAGGAGATGGCCTCAATTATGGTAGCCGATACTTGGGAGCTGGTGGATTGTCCACCTAACCGAAAACCAATCGGTTGTAAGTGGGTTTTCAAATTAAAACTGAACCCGGATAACACCATTGAGCGTTACAAAGCCCAATTAGTGGCAAAACGATTTACACAGAAATCGTCTACGAGGAAACCTTTGCCCCGGTCGTTAGATTTCCCTTTGTCCGCATACTTCTCAGTCTGGCAGCAGCACAAGACATGGAGGTGCACCAGATGGACATCAAGGCAGCCTTTTTGCACAGAGAATTGGAAGAAGAGATCTTCATGCGACAACCCGAAGGATTTGTGTAGGAAGGAGAGGAGAGTAAGGTATGCCGGTTGATCATCCCTTTATGGTTTGAAACAGGCGCCTCGACAGTGGAATAAAAAGCTTGATGAGTTTCTTACCGGTCTGGGATATATTCGGATCACCTCAGATCACTCAATCTATGTTTTTGAAGATGAGGAAGTTGTTATATTTATTGCAATTTATGTTGATGATTTGCTTGTTTTAAGTAAATCAATGGAAAAAATTAATAAACTGAAAATCGATCTTAAGGGGAGATTTGAAATTTAGGATATGGGAGAAGCAAAATATATTTTGGGAATTCAAGTAGAAAGAGACCGAGAAAGAAAGATTATAAGATTGACTCAAAAGGAAGCAATAGGGAACATGCTGGAAAAATTTCAGATGGATAAAGCTAATAGTTGTACAACTCCAATGGAGTTAAAAAAAGGGAAGTGAGGGGAGTGAGGAAGAAGGAGTCATAGTCTTAGACGAGGAATTAAGTCTTGAAGAACAAAAGTTCATGCAGACTATTCTTTACAGGCAAGTAGTGGGAAGCCTAATCTATTTCATGAATTGTACCCAGCTGGATTTAGCTGCAGCTGTAGGAGTACTGAGTAGAAGTCTAAATGCTCCCACTAAGAGGGATTGGGATGTAGCTAAGAGAGTTCTTAGATATTTGATAGGAACCAGGGATCTATGGTTGCATTTGGGTGGGGAGAATATTGACATAACTACTTGGAGTGATGCCTGTTATGGTGATGCTACGATGAGGAGATGTACTTCTAGATATGTATTATATGTGGGTGATGGGGCTTGTTGTTGGAGTAGCAAACAACAAAAGATTATTGCTCAATCCACCATGGAGGCTGAGTATATGACCCCTTGCTCTGCTGTAAAAGAATTGATGTGGGTCAAGTCTTTGCTTAGTGAGCTTGGTTACCTTAAGAGTGGTGTGCATATGATTTTATGTGATAATCAGGCACCAATCGCTATTTCTGCGAATCCTAAACATCATTTGAAAGCCAAACACATGGACATTAGACTCAGCTTTGTTAGAGGGAAAGTAGAAAACAAAATAATCAGTTTAGAGTACCGACCAGATAGCGGGATGGTAGCAGATATGATGACCAAACCTGTGCCTTCCTCTAAGCTCATTTTCTGCAAGGAGAAGTGTGGTCTGAAATTGAAGATTGACCAGAAAATAAGGGGAATGTAGAAATTGATGGTTCTTTTAGTATTCTCTAGGTCTAAAATAAAATGCAGAAAAGAAGCCAAGGCAGTCTACCTCTAACTTCTGTCTTCAACTCCCACACTTGTTGCAGTCATTGAAAGTCGGAGAGGAAGCTAAAACCATGGCTGCCTATGCTATCTTGTGATTTACGGGTAGTAGATTAGTTGATTTACGGTAGTAAATTAGTTGATTTACTAAAAGTAAAGCTGTTGGACCCAGGATTTGATCCTGGTATCTACAAGCTGTTTAAGCCGCCGGTAGCCGGTAGCTCTATCCATTTAGTCTATGAATAGTGTTAGATTATATAGTGTTTGATAATTAAATAAACATTTCTACGCTGACAAATTCATTTAACGGAAACTATTTGCAGGATACCTAGGTTCGGTTATGTAAAACTACGGATTAAGGTACGGACAAGAAACAACTACCGCGCATTTGTTTCGATAGCGAAACGAATACCGCGCATGTATTTATTATGGCTACGATGAAATCTGCATTTAATCTGACGGCCGGAATGAATGCCAGAATCGCAAAAGAGGATTTCGGTGGTTTTTGGTCATCGCCACATCGGATGACACGTGGCAGAATGACATAAGATCGCGACATTTCCGGGGATTAAGGAAGCGAATCGGGATATAACACGTGTCAACATTTAGGCCATGTCGTACAATATCCGTGCATATAGTACACCGACATCTGTACTTTTGTGTACGAAAGTGCAATATGATTGGTGCCGTAGATTAGTAGATAGAGTATTAGGGAGAGATAGGACTTAGAAAAATTTGTTAGATAGGACCCTCTTTCCTAGAGAGCTTCTTTATAAAAAGGTCAACTTTGACTCTCCATAACTAACTGCTCAGGGGAGCAAATTCAGAGATTCATTTTGCTATCGACTAAGGGGAGTCTTGCATTCACAGGGGTGGAGGTGGTTAGAGTTTTTGTCTGCCAGGGTGGTAGTTATTCTTACTGAAACACAAAGGGGTCAGGGTTATCCTAGAGGCTTCTTGCAAGCTGTCCATTTTGAGGACCTATGGAGGTCTCAGAGTTGCAAGAGAAGTATGGATCTAGCTCCCTCTCCAACTTTCAGTGACTGCGACAAGTTTGGGAACTTGAGGGAGGAGTTAGAGGCAGACTGCCTCTGCTTCTTTTCTGCATTTTACCTTTTACAAAACCTAGAAAATACTAAAAAAACCTTTAATTTCTACAATCCCTTTATTTTCTAGTCACTCTTTAATTTAAGTCTATACTTCTCCATGCAGAAAATTAGTTTAGGGGAAGGTGTTGTTTTGAAAAGTTAGTTTCGTGCGTACGCGTCGTTACGTGCGTATAAAATGTTTCGTGAGTACTGTACGCGATTTTAATCCGTATGCTATTTGGATTTATTGTGGAGGTTCGAATGGATTTGCGGATTTGGGAAGTAATGGTACTAATTGTTTTGGGACATACGGAACTATTTGAGTGGCGCGAACAAACATGTGAAAAGGTACGAAATGTGTAATTCAAATGTACGGCGGATCGCGAAGCGATCCGATTTGGAATGTTTTGAGAAGGTACGCCGCAGGTATGAATCATAATGATGACGAACGGATTTCGAATTTGAAGTGGCGTGAGCGGCACTTATGGAAAAATGACGCCGCCGGTACGGATTAATTTGGATGAGATGACGTCATTTCGTCAAGTGGATTTTTTGTGACCACGCGACATGACATCAAGGATGCCAAAAAAGAGCTACGGACGGCGGCGCCGTCAGTTTGGTCTTTTTGGTGATAGACGCGTAATCGTGTCTATCACATGATATTTATTTTGGACGGCCCAGATTTGTTTTACTGAATTCGTATGGTTTGTAAATATTTACAATAGTGTTTTGTCCTATGTGTATTAGGTGTTAGTGTAGATCTATTCATTCTAATATATCACGAAGTATTAGGGTTACGTACGGCTTGTATGCATCCGTACATTCAGTAGTAAGCTCGTGTATATTTGTAGGACTTAGTCATTTTGGACTTAGGAACTTTTTGGACAAAAACTGTTTTGCTCCTTTTTGGTAATTTTCATCAGAGGATTGCTCTCAGTTGTATTGGCAGAATTATCTGAAATTTTGCATGTGTGTTCCTCTTTATATTGGCATTTTTGTGACATATTTGCAGACCTATTGTCTGTCTGGTTTTCTTGGGACTTCATTGTGAAGCTGGTCAGATTTATCAAAGTTCTGGTAGACTATTTTTCTGCAACTTTGATTGAGTGGTGTAATAAGTCTGTGTGGTATTTTTATATGAAATTTTGTGGGAATACTAAGTGGCCTAGAAACTATCTGTTCGTGAAGTTTCAGCCTGTTTTGTTTATCCTGTAGAATTCTGAGTGGACTCAAAGTAGGTTGTTTTTGGGATAGTCTATGGTGCCTCCGAGGGTAAATCCATGGCTGAAAATGGCTATGGACAACAGAAGGCACAGGTTTGGTCATCCTATCTGCTACCATTTCATTATCTGGTTTATAATCCAAACTGATTAACTTGTTTTCTACTTTCTCCTTATCGAAGCTAAGTCTAATGTCCATGTGTTTGGCTTTAAAATGATGTTTAGAATTAGCAGAAATGGCAATGGCTGCCTGATTATCACAAAACACTTTTTGGACACCACTCTTAAGATGACCAAGCTCACCAAGCAAGGACTTGACCCACATTAATTCTTTTGCAGCAGAGCAAGAGGCCATGTCCTCAGCCTCCATGGTGGACTAAGCAGTGACCTTTTGCTGCTTGATGGTCCAGCAGCAAGCCCCATCACCCACATATAGTACATACTTAGACATGCATCTCCTCATAGAAGCATCCCCAGAGCTGGCATTTCTCTAAGGGGTGATGATAATATTTTTCCCACCCAAATGCAACCATAGATCTCTAGTACCTATGAGATATCTAAGGACTCTTTTAGTTGCCTCCCAATCATTTTTAGTGGGAGCATTCATACTCCTACTTAGTACTCCTACAGTTGCGGCTATGTTCGGCCGGGTACAATTCATAAAATATATTAGGCTGCCCACTACTTGCATATAAGGGATTGTCTGCATAAATATTTTCTCTTCAGGGCCTAACTCATCATCCAAGATTATAACTCCCTCTTCCACACTCCCCTCACTACCCTTCTTTAGTTCCATTAGAGTGGTACAATTATTAGCCTTGTCCATTTGGAATCTCTCTAACATAATGTTGTTTTTGGAAGATTCAGTTTCGCATATGCGTGCGTGTATTTGCTTGCTTACGTAATTACCGGAGTTAATGTGGAGGTTTGAACGGATTTGCGGATTGGGGGTTTATTGCACGAGTAAATTAATTAACTAATTGAGTGGAGCGAAATGCGCTGAACAATGGACGGCGGATCGCGAAGCGATCCGATTTGAAATATTCGAAGTGTTTGAAAAAGTACGGCCGCCATACGAAACATAATGCGACAGACCGCATTTATTAAATGTGACGCCGCCGGTACGGAGCGTCGTATTTGACACGTGAGATGTACGGCAAAGTACGTAGTAACGGTACGGACTAATTTGGATAGCTTGACGAGGTTTCGACAAGTGGATTTTTCTTATGACCACGCGGCGCGACACCAAGGGTGCCGATTAAGAGTGACGGACGGCGGATATAGTCCGCCGAGATTTTCTATGTAGTGGTGACACGAAATCGCGTCAATCACACGATATTTATTTTTGGACGTTCCGGATTGCTTGCCAAGTGATTCGTGGTACACGTGGAAGGCGGATGGCGTCCGCCGATATTTCCAAGGGACCACATTGTTTTTTATGACGCATTATCTAGTGGACCGTACATATGCGATGTCGGTTCACTACGTGGACTTATCGACAAATGACTAAGCAAGTTGTCGCTTATGACGCGTATTTTGCGGACGCGTCCGTGTAAATATTTGATACAACATTGTTTTGTCTTATGTGTATTATTAATTAGTATTGATTATGACATTTGTTATTTAAGTGATCAATTAGGGTTTTCGACAGTTTAATTTGTGTGTCTTTATTTGTCGTTTATGCAGACAAGTGTACGCTTACGATTGCTAGGCTTTCAGGTGTACGCTTAAGATTAATTTATTCTTAGTGATGGTATATTATGGTTAAATAGGACTAAATGACAGTTATGTAATGTATGTTAGTTATTTTGACACTTAGTGATTTGTTAACAGCTCACAAGTGTATATATAGATTTGAGCTTCATTAGGAAAATAATCAATGCTGGTTAGTAAAGTGGGGACCGAAGATGTAGTATTTTAGGGTTGCCGATTAGGTCATGCACTTTGAATGATATAATGATTATACTTTGATTATACTCTTGTTTATGTGTGATGCATTTGTGTGTTATTATTTATTTATGTTTTTATATATGTTTGATATGCATTGTTTATGCATTTGTCTTAGGGTTTGTTTATGTCGATTATTCCATCAAACCTTAGATGTTGTCATAGGGTTTATTTATGTTGATTATTCCATAAAACCCTAAATGTTGTTGTATGTTAAATGGAGGATGCATTTCAAATGATTGTTCATTGGCCTAGCTTCGCTTAGCTTCTTGCATGATAGTTTGGGTTGCTTCTGCGGTCTATTTTAGACCAAAGAACAACACATAATTCCAATGGCTTCCTTCTAAGTTAATCTTATTATTTTTCTATCTCTGTCTCTCTCTACCTGAATTCCCAAAATATACATTGCTTCTCCCATATCTTTCATCTCAAATCTTCCTTTTAGATCATTTTTCAACTTATTTATTTTATTCATATATTTACTTAAAACAAGCAAATCATTAACATAAATTGCAATAAAAATAATTCCTTCCTCATCTTCAAACAAATAAATTGAGTGATCTAAGGTGATCCGAATATATCCCAAACCTTTGAGAAACTCATCGAGCTTCTTATTCCATTGTCGGGGCGCTTGTTTCAGCCCATACAAAGATTTGATCAATCAGAATACCTTGATCTCCTCCCCTTGCTCCACGAATCCTTCGGGCTGTCACATAAAAATCTCCTCTTCTAACTCTCCAAGAATAAACATCGTTTTGATGTCCATCTGATGTACTTCCATGTCTTCTGCTGCCGCCAGACTGAGAAGTATGCCGCCAGACTGAGAAGTATTCGGACAGAGGGAAACTTGACGACCAGGGCAAATGTCTACTCCTAGTCAATTCCCTCTTTCTTGGTAAATCCCTTTGCCACTAACCGAGCCTTGTAGCGCTCAATGGTGTTTTCCGTGTTGAGTTTCAATTTGAATACCTACTTAAACCCGATTGGCTGCCCATCAAGGGGATAGTCCAACAATTCCCACGTGTTGGCTGCCATAACCGAAACCATCTCCTCATTAATGGCTAACTTCCACCGGTTCCTCTCAGGACATTTCATCGCCTCACCATAAGTCTAGGGTTTATCGGGATGAGACACTTTGGTTACCTTGTTGTTAACTTGTTTCTCTTGCAGTCTTTTGCTGCTTCTCCTTGTTGTTTTTGGAAAGCTTTCAGTCTCAGCAAATTAGTAGGACAGTGGAAATATAGATCCATAGGGACACGCGTCGTCGTTTGAAACACAGTGCAGGTTTTTGGAATGGTACCGACACCAGTATGTACGTTTCACAGATACAGTGGAACAACGCAGCTGCGACGCAGACAGGACAAGCGCAGTTGCGGTGATCTTTGATACGATCTATACGGACAACATTGCAGCGACCCAACAAGACAAAACACAGCTGCGGCTAATTTGGTATAGGACAAAGCAGTTGGGAAGAAGCTACAGATATTTGAATATGATCAAGAATTAAATTACGCAGCTGCGGTTGATATGAATCAAGTCAAGGGACGAGATTCATAAGAGGATAAACAAGTGACTCGCTGACAGGTACTTTACAACAGCCGGGTGGACGTATCCAGACAAGTGTCACTAAGCCGACGACAAGCATTTGAACAAATCACCTGTATAGGATTCTCAATAATAGTGATTGTACAGTGATAGATTAGTTTAACGTGATTAGGAGCACTTGACCTTAGTGGAAGTTTAAGTTCTTTGGACATATCTCTTAGGGACACTTGTATTGTCGGTACAACACTATAAAATAGGACAGGTGAGTGTAGAGTATAAAACTTAGGACGTAGAACATTTTATGTATCCAGACTTCCGGACTGTGTAATCCAAACTGTTTTTGGGAAACTTCTGAGTTACCTATCTTGGTGTATTTTGGACCAATTGAGCTGAAACTTTGGGAGTTGTCCGTTTTGTATTTACTCTACACTGTGGTATAGTTTGAGTTAGTGTTGGATCTTTGTGAGAGGATTGGTGTGGTGCCTGAAACAATTGTTTTGTTAGGATTTTTGATAAGCTTATGTGAGTTAGATTATGTCTACTTCCACTACTGTTGCTGATGCTTCACCTGCTCGAGTGGTCGTGGAACAACAGGTTATGAGCCTGTCATAAAAAAACCTATTTTCTCGGGGGAAAAATACGCTTATTGGGCGGATATGGTGGAGACACACTTCGAAAATGTTAATCTTTTGGATATTTTGGATGGTTCACTGGCGGAAACAGGTCCGTCTTGGTCAAAGAAAAATTCGCAAGCCCGGTCAATTTTAAAATTCTGTATTTTTGAAGAATTGGTAATGTCACGGATAAAGATGAAAAAGGCGATAGATATCTGGAAATCTCTCAAGGATGATTTTGAAAGGGCTAATGTACAAGAAGAACTATTTTTGGTTGGGACGGGTTTGGGACTACAAATACACGAGTGGCGCAATGGTAGAATATTGTAACAAATTTTGAATACTAATAGATTCTCGTGCTTGTGCAGGTGGATCTTTTCCTCAGTTTCAGCAGGCTGCTTTGCTAATGAGAGGTCTTCCTACTACTATGAAAGCAGCGTTTGATAGGCTAAAACAGAAAGATAAAGCTAACTGGACACTACAGTTAGCTATTAATTTAATATTAGAAGAGGAGGCAGATTCTAAAATTCTTAATGGTGAAAAACAAGTAGAGGCATTCAGCATAGAATTTGACAAAAAAGGTCAGATTAATCAAAAGAGAATTTAGTTTACTCAAAATTACAATCAGGTTAGAGAGTTTAATCAAAGAGGAAATAGACAATTTTTCAATGCTTGTTTTTATTGTAATGAAAAGGGCCATGGATATAAATTCTGTCCTAAGCTTAAGAAAGCTAATGAAACAGGTCCGTACAGGCGTGGATGGTAGCAGAGCCATTTTCATCAAGGCTTCACGGGATCTTCACAACGAGGAAATGCACTCTTCTCAACGTCTTCATCTCATCAATACGAGTCTCTTTCACTCTCTGACAAGAAGGATGATGATCTATTTGCTATGGCGGTAGCGATGGAGGGCGCGAAAGACAATGGATGGATAATGGACACGGGAGCGTCGGCCCACATGTGTTGGAACAAGGCAGTTTTTAAAAATCTGAAATCAACATCGGAGAAAAATATCTACTATGCATGTGAAATGAGTGTGCAAACAAGGGTTGTGGGTGATGTCTCCTTGCTAGTTGATGTAGAGGGCAAGGCAGTTGAGAGAACTCTTCATAATGTTCTCTATGTCCCAGATTTTAAGAAAAAAATGTTTTCAACTTCTTTGGTAGAAAGTAAAGGGTTTTAGGTCAATCTGAAACATGGAAGGCAAGGTGTTAGCAAAAATGGGAAAATCGCTGTTACGCGAACCAAAGATGTCAACAAAATGTATCGAATGGATAATGCCCGATAATAAAGAAAATGAAGTTTTATATTCAGGTGCATTATCTTCAGATGAGCTATGGCATAAAAAATTAGGCCATGTGAACTATGACAGTATGAAAAAGATGCTCAATGCTGGTAAATTTGAAGGAGTCACTTTGTCAAATCAGTCACCTAAAACCTGTGATGGGTGTGCATTAGGAAAAATACACAGATTACGGTTTCCTCAAGAGTCTAAACATAGGTCTACTAAACTTTTGCAACTCATTCATTCTGATGTTTTCGGCCCTACAAAGGTACCATCTGCCGGAGGGATGAAATATATGGTTATGTTTACAGATGATTTTTTGAGGTTTACTAAAGTCTACTTCATGGAGGACAAGAGTGAAGTCTTCACTCATTTTCAACACTACAAAGCGTGGGCGGAGAAACTACACGGTTTGCTAATTTTGGAGCTCAGATCGGACAATGGCGGGGAATATACGTCAAAAGAGTTTGAACACTTCTTACTCAAAGAAGGTATAAGTCACATGTTGTTCTACAACCACTGGAGCAGGTGGAGCATCAGCAGTAGTAGTGGAAGTAGACATAATCTCACTCACAGAAGCTTATCAAGAATCCTATTAAACAGCTGTTTAATATAGCTCACCAAATCTGATATAATAAATGAAACTGCTTCAAACTATACCACATTATAGAATATAATGAAGACTGACAACTCTCAAAGTTTCAGCTCAATTGATCCAACATACACCAAGATATGCAACTCAGAAGTTTCCCAAAAACAATTTGCAGATTGCACAGTCTGGAAGTCTGGATACATAAAATGTTCTATGTCCTAAGTCTTATACTCTTCACTCAGTTGTCCTACTACATAGTGCTGTACCGCCGATACAAGTGTTCCAAAACGATACATCCAAAAGAACTAAACTGCCACTAAGGTCTAAGTGCTCCTACTTACGCTAAGAACTAATCTATCACTGTACACTCAATATGACTGAGAATCCTATACAGGTGATTTGATCAAATACTTGTCGCCTAGCTAAGTGAATCTCGTCTGTTGACTTGATTTAGATCAACCGCAGTAGCGCAGTCCAATTCCTGATTATATTCAAATATCCGCAGCTTCGTAGCAGCTGCGTTATCACATACAAAAGTTAGCCGCAGGCTGCGTTTGTTTTGTTGCGTAGCAACTGCGTTGTCATGTACCAAAATATCCGCAGTTGCGTTTGACCCGTTGCGTTGCAGGTTGCGTTTGTCCGTACAGACCATATCAAAAATAAGCGTAGCTGCGGTTGTTCAATCTGCGTCGCAGCTGCGTTGTCGGTATCATTCAAAAACCTGCAATGTGATTCAAGTGACGACGCGTTTCCATATAGATCTATTTTTCCGCCGTCCTATAAATTTGCTGAGACTTAAAAGTTTTCCAAAAACAACACTCCCCTAAAGCTTTTAGACTCAGTATGTCAGCGCAAGTGCGATGTCGAACTAACGCAGCATTGCAGCATAGCAACGTAGCAATTTTAGCAAGTCACGTAGTTTCAATATATTCCTGTTATTGGACTAGAGCAGCATAGGAGTATAGCAGTGCAGCAACTCAGCTATTGACTTAATCCCACTGCGTCCCTACAATACTTCAGTTTAGGAGCCGGAAGAGCTTTAGTGAGCATATCAGCAACCATTTTTGCATTTGGCAAATAGCATAATTTAATCACCCTAGAGAACACTTTTTCTCTTACAAAGTGTAATCTTACATCCATGTGCTTGCTTTTGAAATGGTGACTTGGGTTAGAAGCAATGGCAATGGCAGCCTGGTTATCACACCAGATCACTTGTGGACCAACCTGCATGTATCCCAATTCTTGTAACATGGATTTCACCCATAGGAGTTCTTTGAGGGCCGAGCTTGCTGCCATATATTCCGACTCCATCGTCAATTGTGCCGTGACCTTTTGAAGTTTGCTACTCCAACAGCAAGTCCCGTTCCCAATTTGCAGAACGAATCCCGTGGTGGATTTTCGACTCGGCATATCGCCATAGCTTGCATCACTTCATGTTTGCAGCTTCACTTCTCCTCCGCCTAGTGTGAGTTTGAGGTCTTTGGTTCCTGCCAAGTATCTTAAAACTCTTCTTGCTGCATCACGGTCAGATTTCCTCGGATTTTCTAGACTTCTGCTCAGTACCCCAACTGCTGCAGCAATATCCGGACGGGTACAGTTCATGAAATAAATTAAACTTCCAACTATCTGTCTGTAAGGTATCAGTGTCATAGTTTCATCCTCCCCTGACTCAAAAATTTCACTGGCAATAACACCCGGTTCTGTTTCTTCCCCCTCTAACCTATGCCGAGACTCCATTGGTGTTACACATCCTTTTGCCCCCCGCATTCCATATTCATCTAACATGTTTCCAATAGCCTCTTTTTGAGTCGATTTTATTAATCTGTTTTTCCTGTCCCTCTCTACCTGAATACCCAAAATATATTTTGCCTCACCGAGGTCTTTCATCTCGAACCGTGATTTCAAAGCAGTTTTAATTTTGTTAATTTCAGCCATTGATTTGCTGACTAATAGTAGATCATCTACGTATACCGCTATATATACTAGTCCATCCTCACCCTGTAAGACATAGACTGAGTGATCAGAGCTTATCCTTTTAAAGCCTAGACCAGTTAAGAATTCATCAAGTTTTAGATTCCATTGCCTCGGGGCCTGTTTTAGGCCGTACAATGATTTTAGCAGTTTACATACTAAGTGCTCTTTTCCTGGTTCTGCATACATTTCAGGTTGCTGTATGTAAATGGTCTCCTCTAGTTCTCCATGCAAAAAGGCCGTCTTTACATCCATCTGATGTATTTCCATATCTTCTATAGAAGCTATAGATAGCAAAATCCTAACCGTTGGAAATCTTACAACAGGAGAAAAGGTTTATTCAAAGTCAATTCCTTCCTTTTGATTATAACCCTTTACAACAAGTCTAGCCTTGTATCGTTCAATGGTATTATCTGGATTTAACTTCACCTTGAATACCCATTTGCTGCTGATCGCTTTTCGATCTGGAGGAAGGTCCACAAGCTCCCATGTCTGAGCCTCCATGATCGACTTCATTTCATCGTTTGCCGCCTCGATCCAGTGATTCCGCTCCGGTGATGAGAAGGCTTCCCCGATGGTCAGAGGCTCCCTTGAGGATGCCGAGTAGGTAAAGTGAGAACTTGTTTGCAGTCGGCTACTATATCTTCTTCCCCCCGGAAATTCTGAGGTTGAAATTGTTAGATCCCGTGCGTTGCGCTTGTTGCGCTGGTTGCGATCCGTAGGCATTGACTGCTGTTGTTGCGCTTCGACACGAACTTGTTGTGGAACCCAATTATGTTCCGAATCCGGTGATACCACTGGTGAATTTTGCATCTGTGGCACAATATTATGGATGCTATCTAAAATGACATATTCTTGTACTTTTTCTTGCTTCTGCTGCTCTGTCATTTTAAATAAGTCTATCGAGTCTAGTTCATCTTTCACAATGATATTCCTTGCTACAATGATTTTTTGACTCTCAAAAACAAACACTTTATAGCCTTTAGAGTGATCATCATCTCCTAACAAAATGCCCGGCAATCCCTTAGGTTCCATTTTCCACATTTTCTATCTATCATTAGATGTATCCAAAATAAAGCATTTACTTCCAAAGACTTTGAAGTGACTGACATCCGGTTTTCTACCCGTCCAAATCTCATAAGGAGTGGTTTCTACCGATCTTGAACCTATCCTATTTTTGATATAAACTGCACAATTTAATGCTTCAGCCCATAATTTCGGATCTACGTCCTTATCCGCAAGCATGGACCTAGAGCTTTCTGTGATAGTTCTATTTAGTCTTTCTCAGACCCCATTCTGTTCCGGAGAGTATGGGACAGTCAATTTGTGACATATACCTTCTTTGAGTAAGAAGTTTTCAACTCTTTTGACGTATATTCCCCGCCATTGTCCGATCTAAGCTCCAAAATTGGTAGACCGTGTAGTTTCTCCACCCACGCTTTGTAGTGTTGAAAATGAGTGAAGACTTCACTCTTTTCTTTCATGAAGTAGACCTTAGTAAACCTCGAAAAATCATCCGTAAACGTAACCATATATTTCATCCCCCCAGCAGATGGTACCTTTGAAGGACCGAAAACATCAGAATGAATAAGTTGCAAAAGTTTAGTAGACCTATGTTCAGATTCTTGAGGAAACGGAAATATGTGTATCTTTCCTAGTGCACATCCCTCACATTTTTTAGGTGACTGGTTTAACACAGTGACACCTTCTATTTTACCAGCATTTACCATCTTTTTCATACTATCATAATTCACATGGCCTAACCTTTTATGCCACAGCTCATCTGAGGATAATGCACCAAAATACAAAACATCATTTTCTTTATTATCCGGCATATCCATTCGATACATTTTGCTGGCATCTCTAGTTCCCGTTACTGCAATTTTTCCATTTTTGCTAACAACCTGCCTGCCGTGTTTCAGATTGACCTCAAACCCTTTACTTTCTACCAAAGAAGTTGAGAACAAATTTTTCTTAAAATCTGGGACATAGAGAACATTATGAAGAGTTCTCTCGACAACCTTGCCCTCTACATCAACTAGCAAGGAGACATCACCTACAGCCCGCGTTTGCACATTCATTCCACATGCATAGTAGATATTTTTCTTTGGTGTTGATTGCAGATTTTTGAAAACAGTTTTGTTCTAGCACATGTGGGCTGATGCTCCCGTGTCCATTATCCTTCCATTGTCTTTAGCGCCCTCCATTGTTGCCGCCATTGCAAATAGATCATCATCCTCTTCGTTAGAGAGTGAGAGAGACTCGTCATGATGAGATGAAGACGCCGAGAATAGTGCATTTCCTCGTTGTGACGATTCTGTGAAGCCATGATGAAACAGGCTCGGCTGCCAACCAGGCCTATATAGACCTGTTTCATTAGCTTTTTTAAGCTTAGGACAAAATTTGTATCCATGACCTTTTTCATTACAATAAAAACAAGCATTGAAAGATTGTCTATTTCCTCTTGGATTAAACTGACTAAACTGATTCTGATTTGATTAAACTGATTTCTCTGCTGATTAAAATGACCTTTTTTGTCAAATTCTGTGTTAAATGCCTCTACTTGTTTTTCACCATTAAAAATTTTAGAATCTGCCTCCTCTTCTAATATTAAATTAATAGCTCCTCTTCTAATATCAAATTAATAGCTAACTGTAGTGTCCAGCTAGCTTTATCTTTTTGTTTCAGCCTATCAGACGCTGCTCTCATAGTATTAGGAAGACCCCTCATTAGCAAAGCAGCCTGCTGAAACTGAGGAAAAGATCCGCCTGCACAAGCATGAGAATCTATTAGTATTCGAAATTTGTTACAATATTCAGCCATTGTGCCACTCGTGTATTTGTAGTCCCAAATTCGTCCAGCCAAAAATAGCTCTTCCTGTACATTAGCCTTTTCAAAATCATCCTTGAGAGATTTCCAGATATCGATCGCCTTTTTCATTTTTATCCGTGACATAGCCAATTCTTCTGAAATACAAAACTTCAAAATTGACCGAGCTTGCGAATTTTTCTTTGACCATGACGGATCTGATTCCGCCAGTGAACCATCCAAAATATCCAAAAGATTAACATTTTCGAAGTGTGTTTCCACCATATCCGCCCAATACGCGTATTTTTCTCCCGAGAAAATAGGAATTCTTGATGACAGGCCCATAACCTGTTGTTCTACAACCACTGGAGCAGGTGGAGCATCAGCAGTAGTAGTGGAAGTAGACATAATCTTACTTACAGAAGCTTATCAAGAATCCTATTAAACAGCTGTTTAATATAGCTCACCAAATATGATACAATGAATCAAACTGCTTCAAACTAAACCACAGTATAGAATATCATGAAGACTGACAACTCCCAAAGTTTCAGCTCAATTGATCCTACATACACCAAGATATGCAACTCAGAAGTTTCCCAAAAACAGTCTGCAGATTACACAGTCTGGAAGTCTGGATACATAAAATGTTCTATGTCCTAAGTCTTACACTCTTCACTCAGTTGTCCTACTACATAGTGCTGTACCGCCGATACAAGTGTTCCAAAACGATACATCCAAAAGAACTAAACTGCCACTAAGGTCTAAGTGCTCCTACTTACGCAGAGAACTAATCTATCACTGTACACTCAATATGAGTGAGAATCCTATACAGGTGATTTGATCAAATACTTGTCGCCTGGCTAAGTGAATCTCGTCTGTTGACTTGATTTAGATAAACCGCAGTAGCGCAGTCCAATTCCTGATTATATTCAAATATCTCCAGCTTCGTAGCAGCTGCGTTATCACATACAAAAGTTAGCCGCAGCTGCGTTTGTTTTGTTGCGTAGCAACTGCGTTGTCATGTACCAAAATATCCGCAGTTGCGTTTGACCCGTTGCGTCGCAGGCTGCGTTTGTCCATACAGACCATATCAAAAATAACCGCGGCTGCGCTTGTTCAATCTGCGTCGCAGCTGCGTTGTCGGTATCATTCAAAAACCTGCAATGTGATTCAAGTGACGACGCGTGTACATATAGATCTATTTTTCGGCCTTCCTATAAATTTGATGAGACTTAAAAGTTTTCTAAAAACAACAATTCTGTCTTAGAGATAGAGAGAGAAGGCGACCACGGCTGCCTGTCACATAGTATCAGACGTACGGACTTTAAAAAACATGTTGCGTCACACGGGATTTAATCCAGGCTCTACGACTTTTATTTACATCTTTTATCACGTCTGTTACTAGTTGATGGAGAGTTTCCGATGCACACATGGAGTGTGATACATACTTAAACGCATACAATAATTTAGCGCTCGTATAACGGGAAACTTACAAACCGCGTTATATGTGAAATTTATATTTGTTTACATGTACGGAATAGTACGGACAAAAATTCAAAAACATTTTTTAGGATTTTTTCAAAAGGTTCAATGCGTTTGCTACGTATAATTCGTCGCGATTAAATTCTTCGCACTAAACGTTGTGAACAACTATGATAGAATATTACCCTCAGGGTAGAATTCCATTAGGCGGTCCCATGCAATGTACGGACAAGTCTAATGGCAGCGTCTACTAGAAGTCCGCTCCATTTTATCGGGCCAGTAACAAACCTTCCTTAATAATGAATGGTGCCACATAGGTTAGAGTCAAGATTTAAAAATCTTAAAAAATCTACAAACGCAAAGTCAAAACGAAATATCTGTACGGCCAGAGGTAGTTGAGGATTCGTGCGTCAAATTTGCGGCCACATTTTGATTTTGAAAATGGAAATCAAAATTTTGAAATGGAATGGCAAAAGGACGCAGCAAACTTTGAATGTCGGTGGATGTCAGACGAAGCGTGCGAGGATATTTTCCGCTCACCTGCATCTTGCGTGGCAGGCGGCACATGGCCTGTGATCGCTTGTTCAAAGTAGATATTTTTTTGCTTTTTAACGTGTACGAATGGTACACGACCACTAGCATGCAACTCTCCTCGCGAGGAGAGTATCTTCACACTGGATGATGTGCGATATTGCTTTGTGGATCTGAAAAGTGGAATATCCAACAGCTAGGAATTACGCCTACATCATTGGAGCCTCCTGATAGCTTTCCAGTAATGATGTTTCGTCTGACAAATAAAAAATTAAGGTACGGCTTTGTATGAAGATGTACGAAAATGTAGACAGCTTTCCCGTAATGATGTTTCGTTTGACAACAAAAAAAATTAAGGTACGGCTTTGTACGAAGATGTAGAAAAACGTACGGCGTTCAGTAACGAACCCCACTTTTCGTCTAATGGAACTCTACCCTCAATCGGCCCGGTCTGTAAAGTTGGCAGTACGATTACAGAAAGGTTTTGATGGAACTTCACCCTAAGACAAACGTTTTGTTGCTTGAAAAGTATAAGTTGGTGAAATTGTGAAACAAGACTTGGGTCTGGTTCGGTGCCGTTCGGCTGCACTTTGGGTCAAACCTATAGTGCCAAACCGATGAAACCGGGATTGAAGAATTTTGAACCAAAATCAACTGGTGGATTATGCGAGTAGATGAACTGAAATCATTGTGGTTACGGTAATCTGCTAATCTGCTTATTGCGCCCAAAGATCCATGAAAGACCTGGGTTGACTTTGACCTCTGACGGTAAGTTTGAGTTCCCTGCTCCTAGACCGGTATAGACCGGTATCTCTCAGAATTATTTTGTATAAAAGAACAAAGAACCCCAAATTGACCAATGTTTGATGTGTTAGGGTAACCTTCCATCAGGCAAAAAGTGGGGTTGTTTACTGGAGAAAGTACCTTGCCGTACTTAGCCGTACGGTTTTTTTTTATTTTTTAACAAAAGATGTTTATAAAAAGTTGTTGAGATTCTCCAGACTTCTTGGCAAAAATTACCACCGTCCGATTTTCAATTTTCAACGCAAACGTCCCTTGTTTCCAGTACCTAGCTAGTCTCCTCCAACTGTCCTCAAGAGGACACTTAGCGCTTACTGGACGCATGTATTGGTCCACTTGTAAAGTCAGCGTCGATCCACGACGGACGTGAAGTTATAAAGTTACATGTGGCAAATGGCTTGTACCTTCTGACATCAAAGCCACCCTGTTCGACGACAAAAAAAACTTGGTTGTAGGACATCACGCCACCTTCATAAATGTGCGATACAACGATATTTTATTCACATACAAATGGCACATTCTTTGACATTTGTACAAAATTTAATTTTTCAACGGTTTTTGTGGCCGTTGGTACGACAACAACCCTAAGAACGTTCAGATTGTACATTAGCGTGACTCTGCTAGATATTTTAATCGGCGTCTGCGCGTACACATATGCAGCTACGATTTTGTCCTTTTGGAAATGATGATGCTCAACTGGATCCTACGTGGTACCAATCGCAATCTAACACCTCATTCACTGGCACGACCTGATGGAAGGGTGTTACAAATATTACTGCCAGTAAACGTGTTCGTACGATTACTGGGAACGCCCGATGGAAGGTTACCCTTAGAAGCGCTTTCTGTTTCAAAAAATAAACACGCACGTGCCAAATTCATTCCTGAAAGTCTGTCTGACTTTAAGGTTTAATTTTGGATGTTAGCTGGAGTTTGAGCAGCGAAAAGCCAAAACTGTCAATTCTAGTCAATTCAATGATAATGTTGCATGACTGTCATTTTATAAAAGAAACATAAAGAAACAAAAAAAGTTATAAACATTTGAATTTTGACAGTTCGTCATCACAAATTGAGAGAGTGAAGCATGGGTTGACGCAGTTTAAAGCAAACTACAGTACAGAAGATCCGTACGGGCAATACCTTAAAAATTTTGTAAATGTTCTAAAAAATTATTTGACGTGCGTGTATTATAAGTTTTAGAACTCTTAGGACCGGGCGCCACTGGGCCATACAACGCTCATTTTAGGGTCATAGTGTGCTCTCTTTATGCAATGACCCGATTGGTGGGTCCATTCCGTGACACGAGATACAATTTTGGCCATTCAGAATTTTGCGCGTGCCCGCTACAAACAAATCGTAAAAGAAACGTATGCTAAAGTAGAGCAAAAGTGTTTGACCTGATCTTTTTGTTGTACTGTTGCCGAGTCTCGAAGGTCTTTGAGGATATGCCTCTAAATACGGAAAAATATAATACCATTTTACTACTGGTAAAAAAGTTTGTGCAAACTCTTAACAGGCAGTCTTTAGTTTTTTTTTTTTTTTCCTTCTGGTGAATGGAACATGTAACAAAAGCAACAGGTCCACGCCATTACCTGTGCCTATCCCAATCACTTAGACTTTGTTTTAGCAGGTCTATTTTTGCAAGTTGCGTCTTTCCAAGTGTGGTCTATGACTTGTAAACGAGTCTTTTCAGAACCATTTGAGCCCAACCCATACCAACGTTACCATCATCACATTTGTTATGATAAATTCGTCGTCAGACAATGTTGTCCATCAAACTTAACCCTAGACCAGGGTTAATTGGCAAGTGAGTGATAGAAAACAACGAAATAGGCATGATTAGACATGGGATTCCTTTGCACAAGAACATTTGACATAATGGAGAAGTACCATCACATCTAATTTTATACCAGCAACAACGGGAGTTAAAAATAACAGCGTAAAATGCGTAGGACAAATCTTCAAAAAACTATTGCTATGTAGAAACCAGAAGACGTGAACAATTCCACGCTCCCAATATTTGTCGTGAGTTTTCATTGAGCCGCAACATGTGATAGAAAGACAATCGCTTTCCTAACAGGACTGACTCGGGACCAAAAACTGAAATAACCATAAACATCCACTACATGGAACGAGCAAAGTGCCAGCAAAAAACTCGAAAAGCGGATATCATTCAAACTTGCCATAAAATAACGATGACAATGAGACCAGCTACGATGCGTGGTAATAAGTTCGCCTTTCTTCTTTTACCTGCACTTATATCTCGACAACTGAGAGTGAAGTTAACCTTTGAGTTGAGAAGGAATGTTAACACTTTTTAAGCTGAGAAGGGAAGTTAAAACGTTAAGTGAAGAGAGAAGTATCGTTTAAAATGACATCGCCAGTATCCTTCACACAGTTTCAGAGGCAAAACCCTAACTCACATGGCATAAAAAAGCCTTACATATTGTACAAAACTGGATACAAGAGTGGGTACCATATAATTATCAAGACCCCAGTTCGACAAGATGAAGGAGGAGGAACAGTGAAAACAGAATATCAATAACAATAATGGAATATTTGTCTATATCCAACCGAACCTGATCAAGTACTAAAGCTTCACCTACTACAGGAACAAAACAGATAAAACAAAAAAACATTGTCCTGACGTCAGGTCGTTGACCACTCGATTGGTCAGCCTTCCTCAGGAGTTTTGAGTCACTTGTAGAGCAACTTTCCAAACAATTAATTGCCTGAATGTGTAACCGGTGTTGTGACAAAGTGACCATCCTTGAAAGAATGCGAAAATTGTTCGGGCAGAGCAATCTCCACCTGCAAAAAAAACGAACATGAAACAAAATTAGTTTGATCCACATACACACCGTATATATCGTTAATTAGAAAACAAAAAAGATTAGCACTGACACAGTTCACTCAGACAGGCAAAAGTTTAAACAACCTCGGTACGACTCTCAACCCCAGGTTCTCGGTGCCTAATGGAGGGAAGGGTCAACTCGATACTTAAGAGTGGACAAGGTGAGGTAATATACCGAGAGAAGCTCAGGTATGTGACCCTCCACTTTTGTGTAAACATTGAACAGCCGACCACAGCCGGTCAAAAAAGTAATTTGCAGAAACCCGAGTCCAAAAATTAAAAACATGAAATTTCATACCCAGCTTTCACTTCGAAGTGGAAATATACTACGGGTCCTGGGACTGTTTGTGCTTACAGGATCTGCGTCCTCTCCCTTGCCAGGCACGAGTACGTTGACCACAGTTGACTTTGCAGTGGTGATGGAGGCCCCTAGAGACTTTTCGCTCAGGTACAACTGGCATCCTCCTGTGTTATCAATCGCAACTGTTGGAGCGACTCCCTGTATCCCATCCACCCACGGGCAACGCTCACTTTCCTTCCAGCAGGAAGAAGCAAAGGACAGACTTTCAACTGACAACATCACATATCCCTAAATAACTTCCTTTTTACATCCTAATAACATCTCCTTTCTACATCTGCAAATTCGCCTCAAGGTCTCCATGATGTTACACACATCTCGAACTAAAATTTGTTCATGGGGTAGAAGAAAAAGTGAACACGAGCTCATTACTGTGAGACTGACGAACACGGAATTGAAAGCCATCAATCTCTGATCATTGCCATGGCTACGTAAACTGCCGCTCTTCAATCCCATTACTGACTCCTACATGCTTTTTCCTTCATATTTTTATGAGTTTTGATAGGTTCCCTGTGACGAGATGCTCTCACAGAACACCAACTGTCATAATCACACTCATTTAACCTATCTTCAATACTGTCCCAGGCACCAAGGAGGTCCACACAGAATCCCAGGAAACAGGGTCCCAGCCTCCCTCTCACCTCACACTGCACCTCCACACTGTTGCAGTTCACAACCTCACACGAGGCAACCACATCCTGTAATCCCACACCCATCCGACGCCCATATTTATATTGAAAGACGATCCATGTTTATGTTAAAAGGTCTTACTTCATAATCGACCTTCCCTACCCAATTCGTTTTTGTCCCTGCCTTGTCAATTTGACATCTTCAGGCAGAACAGATTCCATAACCGAGCTGACAAGCTAACGAACATGACCCTGAAGACAAGCGCTATGGGAGAGCTTTCAGTCAGAGAGAAAAAGCAAATATGGCAATATGGCAATAGGCAATAAGCAATAAATAAGCAATAGGCAACATGTCCTTTGTCTTCCTTTCTTTCCCCACCTGAAACACAACGCCTGTCTTTGTGCACTTGTCCAGTGCAATGCTGTTCACTTTGCCTGCACCACAGCAGAGCCAGAAAAAAACAAGAACAAAAAAACAAGTTCTTGAATGAAAAGTGCTTCATAGAGCTCTTGGTCTTAAGAAATTTCCGGAAATATCTCCACTGACCAAAGAAATGAGTGGTGCTGCGATGTTCAGACGTTTTTTTAGAGCTCCCAGACCAATCGTCTGCTAAAAGCAGAACAGATGGGGGAGGACGTTTCCAATGACGAGTGCATACATTCGGAATTGAAGATTCATAACTAAACCCTATACTTCTAACTGCCGACATGCTAGACTTTAGCAGCATTAATAGCTCTAAGAAACATGACAAATGCCAAATTTCTAGCTAGTTGTGTTTCACAGGTTTCAAAAGCATAAAAACTGGTCTCCTTGATAGAACCTTGGGCACCCTTCCATGGTCCATTGCACATAGAAGTCAAACTGTTGCATTACTATAACACTCTGTGAACATTTTCATGGACCGAACCAGCGAATACAATATTGTTGCCCACCTCCCAATGCTGTCTCCAAGAGGCCTAATGACTCTAACATAATTACAGGTGGCCAGAAACATTACTAGAGTAAAGCCACTATTAACACACAATCCCAATACAATTGTCTATCAACACTGGCCCACAAGAGATAACAACCATCTCCATCGAGGTAAAGCCTAGAGGTGGAAGGTTGACCATATCAAGGTGGTTGACAAGGCAGCCCAAGCTGAGGGCAGTCTCACTCATGCTTTAGATAATAACACTAACAAGCAATGGTACAACAGGGCAAGACTTGGTTTCTTTGGCCAGACATCAGCTTCAAAATCAGACCAATGACATCACTGAATGATCACGTGTACCATAATCGATGATGTCCCCTCCTACCTTTTTTACCCAGCGAAACCTATTGCTCTAACAGGGCAACCAGTTGCCATAAAGGGTAGACCTAACCAATGTGCTATACTCTAGTGAAGAATTTTTCTGATACAATTAAGTAGCACATCTTTAGTACGCAGATGGACAATGCAAAAAAAGACTTATGAACCAATAAATAGACTTGCTAATGGGAAAACAACGAGAAAACACAAGTTTCAAACTTACCGATTTACCAAAACATAAAAATTAACTGATATAAACAACGTGTTGTGGAGTGAAACTAAAGAAGCTAACTCAAGAAAAACTTTGCCTCACATATTTTCGTAAACTTCATAAGAGTAGGCCAAGACACCACCTTTGATCTGGATGACGCAGTTTTTGCACCCATATATGTACACTGATTGTCTAGGCTCCGGATCTGTCACCACAATGTCCTTCCTGTCGACTTGATTTTCTATGACCCACCTGTTGAGCATATTGTTAACCCAACCATCCTTATTAGAAACTTATAGAGAGTGAAGAATAACCGATCAAACTGCCTAAAATATAATTAAAACCTTAGCTTATTCATGAAACGAAAATTGACAGCCAACAACCGCACCATTGTTTTACGTGAAAAAAACATTGACATGTTGTATAACCAGTTGTTAAACAAACAAATAACACTATCAATCAGAATTTGAGAACAACAAGCAACAAGGTAGATGTAACATCCTCGGCCAGCATCAAAGGACAAAAGCCAAAAAGGCAGGATTATCCACCTCCGTCCTTGCTGAAGTTCAAAGACAGGAGGCAGGATCTTTTTGGCGGTGACAGGTGGCGGCGTTTTATTGGCTGCTGCCTGTACAGGCAGGGTTGTACCAGCAGGCACTGCCCCAGTACGGTCGGCTCGATTTTTGGTCTTCATTTCCGGAGTTACCTTTCTCAAACCTGCCCGTCATCCTCAAACAATGCTTTAGGAGAGGAAATACTGACGGTCAAAGTGCATCAACAACCGTCACAATGGATAACAGAGAAGGGTAACGACCATTTCACAAACAGCTGTTCTTGCAACTGAGAGCCGAACGAAAACAGGAACTTATCCAAAAAATTCCAAAGGAACCGGAGAGAGGGCTCCTGAATTATCCACTTCTCAACCCGCACTCATTTTCTGCCACATGTTAAATTAACCCAGCTTTGTCTACCTCAAAGACAGCCACTTTTCTCCCAAGTCTCTAATTATGAAGCCTTCATGGTTTAGTTCCAAATTAATGCCCCAATCCCAGCCTCGTACCCAAAACACGGTTTCGTTTCCTTATGCTGGAAGCTCTTTTTTTGCCTTGGTCAAAGAATCATAACCAAAAAATATATTCCAATGGATGGCAAAATGTGTCATGAAGTGCACCAAACCCTAAATCTTCTACCTGCAGTAACTGCCTCGCCCTGGTTGATGGCCTGAAATATTTTGGCTATATTAGCTTCCGCACTCGGCTTCTCAGGAGCTCCTGAGGGAGGAAATGTTACAGGAGGTGGGGGAGGTGGAGGTGGGGGAGGTGGAGGAGGCCCGGCAGAAGAAGGTTTTGGGGCCTCCTGAGGAGAGGAAGCTTCACTTCCGGCACCAAATTCTGAGAGAGGGATTCCATCAGGTTTCCATGCGGGACCCTGTGGGTGATGTCGCCTCACGTAATCTCGAAGTTGGGGTACAAATACATTCTTCAGAGCCTTGGCCCACTCCACATGATCCGCATTCTTGTTCCTGTGCTCCATCAAAACCTGACGACCCACAAGAGTGTCAGAAGCTGCGAGAGAGAAGAGAGTAAAGACATTTCATCTCTTTATTTCTATCCATATCATCTCTTTACATGTCCTACATACATATAGGTCTTTTTCCTTTTCTTAAGCAATGGCTATAGAGCATGGGAGACGAGGTCAACAAATGAATGGATATATGTACCTGAATAATACAATACTTCCGAGGCTGGGAAGCTAACATAAACTAGAAAAAGAGGCAAACAGAAGATGAACCGTTTCCCATGATGGAAAAGAACAAGTTGAGAGAACCACATCTGACCCAAACAAAACGTGCTTTGCCCGCCGGTTCCAGGGAGATAGGGAGAGAGAGGGAGAGAGATAGGGGAGGGGAGACGGAGAAAGAGAGGAAAACGGGGAGAAAGAGGGGGAGAGGATTGTACTTTAGTGAGAAACTTAGATCAGAGCTCAGTGCCTCACCTTATTAATGTAAAACTCGGCTCCCCCCCATAATTCTTCCACATGGGCCGCCGGCAAGCTCATTCCTGATGGTCACCAATGATTCCAACAGTACCAGTCATTTACTACTAACAGAAGGCTCCAAAACGTATGAATGAAACAAATTGACCCATATAGCATCCATGAAAGACTGACATGAGAGCACCATCACTTCCTGATGAAGAATCTCCCTTTGATGAAGCCAAGGACTTTGGCTTCACTCTAGGAATGCAAACACGGGAGCAAATTCATGAAAAGGGAGTGTAGTAGGAGCATCAACAGGAGCAAGATTGTCAATTGGGTTCTCCGAGCACATTAAAAATTCGACCCAGAGATGACTCTCCTACTGGAACATTTAACGAAGTTAAAGTGTCATTCACTTCCATCCCTCTCATTAAACCGTCAATAGCACTCATAGCTACACCGTGAATCGTTATTAGAGTATGAAATAATTAGCGTGGGGTTCATATATTAGTGTTATTAACTCTAATTCAGTTCCAAACGACATGTCTGATTCTGAACCATTTAAAGACTTAGCGTTAAGAAGAAAAAGTTCATTGACTATTTTAGGTTCGGGGGTAAAAATTTGGGGGCAACAAGAGTGTCATTGACACTAATAACAATACACCGTGTACTGCTCTCATTTTATTGTCACCCAATAGACGTTGTACTTCACAAGTGATATTAATTTATTGCCCAGCAAATCTAGTGAGTCTGAATGCATGATGCCAACATAAGAAATATGTATGTCATAATCGAAATCTAAAGCAAAGTCAGATACAAAATACCAGTGAATTCATTTACTACTTCACACCTTCTGATTCTAGAATACGACAAAAAAAGGAAACTGACAACGGCGACATCAGTCACATAAAAAAATGGCAAACGCTCAAACAACGTTATCTATCTCTTGGCTTGAAAATAAAAAGAGACAATATTCCATATAAAATGTTAGAAACATGCGAGAGAAGCATGCAATATGCCACTCTCAAATGTGGGCCAACTGTGAAGTTATCCTCTGTGATTAAAATATGTATGTTAATGCATACTGCTTGGTCAGAATTGCGTTTCACATGTAAATCAAGAGTTCAATGTAGCAATTCAATGTAGCAATTACCTTCGGTCATCTGGAGTTGTATTACATAAAACCCTAAACATGGACTTTCGCCACAGAGTTTACAAGGACCAAGAAAAATAGACTGTAAACTCACAACCCAACAATGTGCTCCAAATAGACAACGAGTGAAGGATAGGATGATCTAAGTCTTTACCACAATCTTTTCCAGAATAATACACCCACGAAAACGCCTGAAGGCTTTCTTCCAGCCCCTTGAGATGGTTAAAGAGCTCTGTCTTCTTGCCCCGGGTGAAGGTACTGGCCTTCCCCATCTCCTCGGCAATAGGAGCAGTCAACTTCTGTAGCTCTTCAATCTCTGGTTTCTGTTTCCAAAATGGCACAATCAAAAAACAACTCCTTTGCCCAACATTATTGTACTTCGTGGATAGAACATATCACAAACAAATAGAAGCCCAAATATGGGACTGGACCATGGACGGAACAGGAGGAAATACCTCGAGAAATCGCAGAACAAAACAAAAGCTTCCAAGCGGAGATAATTCTCTTTCAATTGACTCTCAGTATCATTTCAACAGACATTGAAAAAATAACAAATAAAGCTCGCTCGTCATAATAACAAAGAAAGTAGAATAAAGCCCACCCATCTCTACAACTAAACGGAATGGAACTCAAATTCCCTGGAGAGAGGGGAAATAAGAGAGAGTGCAGAAGTGTCAAGTCCGTCACGTGCCTTTTGAATACATAGTGTTTGCCAGAATCAAGATCGACATGCATAAGAATTGATAGACTCCCTCCAGGCATAGGAAACACACCACTGTCCGCAGCTATTAATGTGAACCGTATTGTTTTATAATAAAACTTTTGGACTCAAATGTAGGTTAAGAGGATTTTTGCACTCCGACGTAAACGTTAGACAGGATTGATACTGGTATGGGAATCGACCACAAGTGGAGGGATAGACACATTGTTGGTTTAAAAGCCCTAAAAAAAAATGGAACTGAATTTCAAGCTGAATATGGTGCAAGCTGACTTGAAGATCAAATGGACGACACAGGACAAATGCCACACTACAAAAAATTTGCAAAAAACTCAGCATCTGGCAAAGCAATAAGGAGCAACGGTTTTTTGGTACATTTACCAGGGAAGGGAAAAAAACAAGGTAGACAACCCAACTCTTGTCGATTTAGCGAATACATTATTGTTTTTTAATGCGGTGAGAATCAAAAGTGAACGCAATAAACGAAAAACTCGAGATGCTTGCGAGACGCACCTTGCAATGAGCTATGGCTGCCACGATGTGACGCTCAGCCTGCAGAGATGAAGCCAGCACACGTGTCGCATCGAGTACTTTTCCACCCAGAATTTCCGCAGCTTTCATGACACGTGGCAACACTTCCTCCAAAAGTTCATCATACGCGGCAACCGAGGGCGGGACTGCCGGTGGCGTCGCTAGAGACTTCGAAGAAGTTTCGACATTGGTAGGGGTGGCGCCAGACGGTACAGATCCTCCGACGCTCTCGAGCCGCGCCACGGCGGCTTCCAAACGCGCCAGCAACCCTTCCAGCTGAGCGGACGCCATGGCTGGCAAACGCGTCGATGGCAGTTGGAAGGGGCAGATGATGAGGAGACGGACGACAGGTCCCGGTCTTCCAGCGAGAGGCCACAGTTCAAAATTTGAAACGTGCGAACAAAATTGGAAACACTATATGTAGCAAGACCGCACTATACTCTTGGCATAAATTATAACACGTCTACAGTACGGGAGTAGTGGCACACAGTACTGTACGGTACGGTAGGAAGCACGGAGCTCTACCGATTATTCGAAAAAAACAGCTTTGATTTCCTGATTTTCTTTCATTTTAGTACGGAAAGACTTAAGTTTTGGTGGTCTAACGGAAATTCAAGCCTTGAACCGACGCATGCCGCTTTGACGTCGCTTGTTGATTGCGTCACTTTTGAGTTTGGATCATTACTTGCATGAACAAACATTTATTTGTACGTTATAAAAGACAAAATTGCAGTTGTCCGTAAGGTCCTTGTCCAGGTGTGTACGGTTATATAACAGTAATCATTTTTGATTTGTCGTTTTTGGACGAAGCTTTCACCTACCCTGGGGACCCTTCATTAGTTCATTTTCGCGCTATGAGTATTTTTTAGCAATTTCTTCCCAAGTTCCCATTAAATCGGATACAAACCGGTGTCAATCGTTAGGTATTCAATGCTCTGATGGATTCAATACGGTTGTAGATCATTCTATTCAACGAATAAAACGACAAATCCGTTCCAGTTTTACCGGCTTTTATTGTTGTTTTAATTTTATTTTATTACCATTATTTTTAACTAAAGGTTACCTTTCTAGATTTGTATAAACAGAATAAGATTTCTGTGACGGATTTTTGTACAGTATCATAAGTAAATAACCCATTTTTATAAAGGAGACAACCTAGAATACTCAAAAATTATAAAATCGATCATTAGTACCGTTGATCTATGAACCTAACAAACAAAGACAAATAATAAAAACATGAATCATTTCAACATTGCTCCATTTTCCATATAAACATCGAATCACTATTACTCAGCTTGAATGTAAACAAGTGGCTACAACCTAAAAACCTAATGCCCTAGAAAACCTAACAAGCCACCACATAGTTTGTTCCAACCCCAAAGGCGGCTATATGGCCGTATGACAAACTAGAAGGCATCCCAAGGTTGTACGCCTGGCTTTACCAAGCTTCCATGATTTGTTCCCAATAAGGTCTAGCAAAAATCGTCGCAACCACGTCTAGATTGGGAAGTTATAGCAACAAGTGCTCCAAATGCCAGTTACATCTACATCTTCAAGTACAGTGTAAGAGAACTTAGTCAAGAAAGGCTCGGCAATGGAAACATCATCCTACGCATACTACGGTATGTTTCACCACCCAAATTTATGTTGTCGGTGTCCGATACAGTGAGGGAGCCGTTTAACACACTGAAAAGAAAAGGCGCAAAGGGGTAACATGGTCCAGAGGATCATGATACAGACCTAAAACGAGTCCATGACACCAAGCATTGTCATTGAATGTCCTAGCCTTCTCTTGTGCTCTACCTAGTTGCTCCAGGTCCCTATACTACATCGCGAATTGCTATTTGTGGTAAAACACAATTAGTAATAGGACTGTTTTAGTGTTCATATTCTAGTTATTATGACATGGGCTTTTGTGAACGGCCAAAACTATTAACGTTATTTTGCATTCAAAGTGCAAAACACCTAGGAAAAGTTGCAGTCTCAATCACGAGCGCTTCCTTCTAAATCTTTTTTTTCTGCTGGAGTACCAAACACAAAAGTCGCAACATTTACACCAAATATAGAGCTAATAACAATTTCGTGCTCTCCACTTCAAAACCACAAGAATCATACCTAGACCTCCATCCCAGGCAACCTTATCCACCAGAATACAGCACCCCAACCATTACCGTCTTTACTTCTTTTCCTTTCTTTCAACAACATCACAAAACTCAACTCTTAGGAGCCTCACTCTCTTCCGTTTACACTGAACAATGATTCCACAACTAATCACAAGGAATGCATACTACATATCCACACCACAACCTTTCGTCATGCCATTTTTGCCAAAACAGAAGCAGATGCAGCAACCTCTCCTCGAGACAGTCCAACATTGATGACATATCAAAGTGTTGTCACAAAAACATTTTTTGCTTGTTGTCGATATTTCTGTTGCCAGTCAAATTTGTGGAGCTATTTTGCATGTTAAAAGCAAAAATAACCACAGCAATAGCAAACAAGTCAGAAATGCTGTCAAGAATTTTCAGCAGTTCTCGAATTTATCAAATCTTCAAACTATCTCAGAATGTTACGCTCACATTATTTACTGAGAAAAGCATTTGATTATAACATTAAAAGGAAAAAAGTGTGTCAATAGTTCTAAATCAGTTAAAACAAAGGTGGTGGAAATAAATTTACAACGATACCTATGGGCAATCACAGTAAAAGTACACTTAGCTAATGTGGACCAACTCATTCAGTACCTGCTTTACTATTGCGAATACTATATGTACATGCATCTATCTGACTTCAACTGCTTCCCAAATTTACCTTAGACAAGCTTCTATTCAACAACCCAAAAAAAAAAAATCACCTTTTCCAGATCCTATGATAGACCTATTATTTGAGGCTCCTACACAAAATTAATTAGTGAAGTATAACCACCAGAAGCCAATTGTATCGTGAATTATGAGAGCATCATGCATATTTCACTGACAAACCTAATTTCCTCCGAACGACACTCCAAGAGGACAAGCCGTGCCCATCCTAAAGCTTGCTTCCATTGCCGGGGAGTAAAATGTTTACATCGAAACACTATTGCCTACATGTGTTCAAGATATCAAATAACTTACGTGAAATGTTGTGCTATGTAATGTAATGTGAAGTAATGCTGGGAAGGCGAGAAAGGAATTCCATCTGATAAAATATGACTCCTGACAAAAACATCATTAAAATGATGGAGTGCCTCCCGTATATTACCACCAGCGGCTCTCCACGTCCCAAGTAATCGAAGCTGAAAGTGAGAGACACGGCTACGAGGGCTTCAACTTGTAGGGATAATGAGAGATTAACTCGACTGTCCCAAGTATCTTCCTCGATTTTGCTCCATTTTATGATCGTATCAGAACAAAGTTTATTGAGGACTGCTGCACAGTTACAAGCACAATCCAAATCTACAACCGATAATTTGACACATTATTTCGATTTGTCTCAATCACTGCCTTGGTGTGAGAGATGTGTGTGGTACATATTACCATCCAGTGAGTGCTCCAAACGGGAACAAAGAACGGCTACCTACGCCTGCATGTATCCCCACCCGGTACTCCCCACCCAGCCTCTGGTCAAGTTTCAAATACAAGAAAGTCTTCGACAAATTTCCAAAAACAAAGCTTCCGACTCCTCCCGCAAATCCATAAACAACAATTTGCACACCACTTGCCGAAACATCGACAATCGTCAAACCGCATACCCCTCTAACCAGCCGTGCTGCGCGATTCTACTCCAAACACAACAGACCCAAGTAACCTTATTCCTTGACTCCCACCCTACATTACTCAACTCTCAACCTACATCCTTTCACTCCCACACTACATCACTTGACTCCCACCCAACATCCCTTCACTCCCAGCCTACATCACTCGACTCCCACCTCTAAGTCCCACCCTGCATTACTTGACTCCCACCCTAGGCACTCACCCTTGCCTGGCATTAAATGAATACAACAAGCTCAAAGAACCGAGCTTAGCCTTCGCGGAGGCGTGACCCTTCTCCATGGCGCTTTGCAGCAAAGCCCTTGCCTCCGTCCTGTTCCCTTTTGTCCCTTTCGCCATGATAAGGCAATCCGCCAGAGAGTATTGTGCGTCGGCATTTCCCTGTTTTGCTGCCCGGCGCCACCATTGAACCGCCTCGCTGGGGCTCTCCTCCACTCCCAGCCCTTGGGAATAACAAACTGCCAACTCATTCTGAGCCGCCGCATGTTCCTGCTCGGCCGCCTTTCGGAACCACTGAACCGCCGTTTTGTGGCATTTCTCCACACCGAGACCGTGCTTGTAACACCTTCCCAACTCCAATTGAGATGCAGTGTTTTGCTGCTCCGCCGCACGCTTAAACCAGAACGCCGCGGCAAAGTGGTCTTGAGGAACACCCTTCCCAATATTGTAGCAAATGCCCAGGTTTTGTTGAGCGGAAGCGTAGCCTTTCTGGGCCGCCTCAGAATACCAGCGTTTCGCCATCTCGTAGTCTTGAGGGACGCCTTCCGCATTGAAGTAACAGTTTCCTAAGTTGTTTTGAGACGCAGCATGTCCTCTTTCAGCTGCAGACTGGTACCACTTCGTGGCCTCCTCCAGGTTCTTCTGTACACCCTTTCCTACTTTATAGCAATATCCTAAATTATTATGGGCCCCAAGGTGTCCCTGTTCCGCTGCCTTCTTGTACCAAAACACAGCCAACTCAAGGTCCTCTGCCAACCCCTCTCCTGTGAAATAAGCTAAGCCGAGATTAAATTGGGCTCCAGGATCTCCCGCATTAGCTGCCTTTTTGTACCACTTCATAGCAATGCTGAGATCCGGCAACACTCCTTGACCATTCTTGTAGCAATCTCCCAACTTGCTTTGGGCACCCGGATGGCCCTGATGGGCAGCCTTCTCATACCATTTTGCCGCCGCCTCAAAGTTTTGTTCGATGCCCTCTCCCTGCTCATAGCATATTCCCAGGTTGTACTCAGCCTGCACGTACTCCTGATTTGCTGCTTTCTTATACCAACTCACTGCTTCCCAGGGACTTTTCACTACACCGTATCCACATTTGTAACAATTGCCCAACTCGTTCTGAGCTTCAGCCATACCTGCACAGGCCATCTTTGCAAACTCTTCTGCCTTCTGGAAAGAAAAAAAATGGAAAGGAAAAAGACAACGTGTTAGACCAGACACGGGTTTTTGCACAGAAGCCTAAGCAAATAAACTTTTCACGTTTACTCACCTTTTGCTCCGGGTTCACGGGCGCGCCCTTCCCTTCATCCTGTGTGACCGCCATATAAATGCGCTCAAGCTCAGGCTGCACAACTGTCTCCAGATCCGGGCGCGCCTGCTTGCTTCGTTCTACACAACGGAGGGCAATTCTCAGAAGATCTCTGACGGAATCGGATTGCCATGGCCCAGCTAGATAGTCCAAATGATTTAAAAATATACCAACAGACATGTCTGAGTTCCTCCTTTCCCCACATCGTTCCAGAAGCTGATGAATGACTGGGATTTCTGACTGGCCAGTGACTAGTTGAAGGATAATAAGCCCAAGACCATACACATCTGTGGCTGCGCTAAGATCCCTTGTTGACACCCAGTGAGGGTCCATGTATCTGCACCAAACCCCAAGATTTACAATAACCATAAAATAGCAGTCGAAAAAAGCCAGAGGAAAGCAAAAACACGACACACCGACTATCCAATGGCCTCCTGGTGACCTCACAGCAAAGGAAGTCCAGGAACCAATAATGAAAAGCTTGATGGCTTACCCAATAGTTCCTTTCACATCCGACTGCCTGCTGGTCAAATCCAGCAATGTGGCCAGTCCCATGTCACAAAGTTTACAAGTCCCGTCTTGGCTGAGCAGCACATTGGCGGGCTTCAAATCTCGGTGCAGAATGCGTGACAAATGCATGTAGAGAAGGGCCGCTGCCATTTCTAAACAGATTCGTATCCTATGTATCCATCTTAGAGTCGACCTATCACCTTTAAGCCTATCCTGAAGACTGCCTCCAGACAAGTACTCACTAACTATGCACTGCGCCTCTGGTGAGCAGCCTATCAGGAGAACAACATTGGGATGCCTGAGCTTTTGCAGGACATTCACCTCAGTCTCCAGCTGAAATCTCTTGTCATCTCTTCTTAACAGTCGTTTCACTGCAACTTGAGTGCCTTGGAGCATCCCCTTGTAAACTGCTCCGAAAGCTCCTCTTCCAATACAATTTTGTTCAGAGAAATTTTTTGTCGCATCCATAATTTGTCCCATGGTGTACAAACGGAAGTCTGACCCAGAACATGATGATGCCAAACTGGAGCCATTCCTGCATTCAACAGCAAGAGAAATTGGTGAAGGCAACAATTATTATCTGGCTGGTGGAGTCCCAAGAACTAGCACAGATGTGCAAGGATTAGGAAAAAGGACAACTGACATAGAACATAGTAAAAAAACAAAAAGATAAGAGAGATACATTAATGCTTCATTTTAGTAATAAAATGTAAAATGCAAAACACACAGATTGGAAGAAGCACGACCTGGGTCGTTTTACAAGGACCAAAGAAATCAACTGCTTCCGCATTCATCCATCAGAACAGCACTCCACTACATTACTTCTCCACCATTATGGCCCGCACAAATATAGAAAAACTGTTCTGATACTGAGAAAAGGAAGCTTTCACTGTAGAAAGATATTTCAAACCGCAGTTGTTTGAGAAGACAAGGGAACAAATTTAACAACAATAAGTTGTAGAGCACATCTTTTGAATTCGTGCATGACACTAAGTGGAATCAGCAAAAAAATCCTTATTTGACAACTCTGATGGGCACTGCCAAAACCAGCATTTAAGTTAAAAATCCTACACTAGCCAACCGAATGATTGGGCCAACTATTAAATCTGCAAGATGGATGCATATACTAACAAAAACGTGACACCAGAAGTGAAAAAAAAAAACTCCAGACTCAGATTAAATTGTTCCGTCAGGTGACCGCCAAAAAAAAAAGTTACAAGGAGTTTTCCTCTTAGAATTTTTTTATTTTTTTTGTGCAAAAAGCAGCAGGTGTACAATACCTGACAAAAATATATCCGTGGCTCTCAGGAGTCCTGCACGAAGCTTTCCTGAGCTGGTCCGAGCCGGAAAGATATTGCCTATCAGAGCCTTCCCTGCAAGAAATCCTTTTGAACCATGATTCCTGGCTTCCAAACTAAAGCTAAAGTCTAATGATTTACATGATTATACCTACGACACAATCAAGCAAGAAGAGCTCTTGTTTTAAAAGCCCTTTGACATCATAATGAGAGCGAGGGAACTTGGGAGGCCTTTAACAACCAGAAAGTAGGTTTAACCATGTCTTTTCAGATGGAATGCATTATAAGCTTATAGAAAAAAAGGTCATCAAAAATCTGTAAGTTGTGGTAGAAAACACCACAATTTCCAGCTCTTTGAATTGCACAAAATACCTGGAAAGAGGTGATTGTGCTTCCTCGTCAGGAGAGCTCCAGCTTCTTGCTGAGCCTTCCAGGATGGTCGATGACTGGGCATAAATGCTCTCCCTGTCCAAGAAATTTCAAATCCAATATATCTCCCTGATTAAATAATATGTTTGGCATGATGTACGTAAAAAATGTCTATGCAATTTACAACAGAATTATTGGTCTGGAGAGATGGTATACATCAAAAGAAGAATCAGTTCACATTTCACACAATTTAAGCGGCTTAAAGTAATTCAAGTACTCATTACTACCACATGGCAAAAGTAGGCCCCAAAGCATGTTCTATAAAGTGTCAAGCATAGAGCTGCATACATTGCCAGGGAGAGTGTGGCCTCCCCAACACGGCGGCTCACCTCCCCTCCCTCACGACTCCCCAGGTGGAAAGAAAGCCTGTTTTCAGGGCTAGACCTGAGCATCCCCTCAAAATCTTAAAGTCAGCTAATAAACTTCCACGATCTGTCAGCTCAGAAAAACATACAAAGATTTTCCCCAAGATTACGAGATTTCAAAAAGTACGGACACTGGCACAGAGCAGGGGGAATGAATGTCCAGCATAACAACTTACTGTCCATGACACCCATAAAGACAAAAATATGCAACAACATTCTCAAACACCCATAACCAACTTGCCTCCTCGAACATACATGATAAAAATGGTATACTAGGCAGAAAAACTAGCCCGCGTTGCATGAGTTGTACAACCGTGTGCTCAACAACTACAACATGATATGTTTTTAGACAATCATGTCAAAGTCATGCATCACAAACCACAATACATCTCAACCTTTAAATAAATTTCAGCGAATTGATCACAATGGCAAAGATAGTTAGATAAACAGAGAAAGTAGAAAGACGTGCGTGCATTGTATGACCAGAAATTTAGTCTCAACTAAATAGGAAACCTTGAATCCATAAGTTGCTTCCCCCTGATGGTGCCCTCACCTTCCTGGGGACGTTGAATGCGATGAGTTCGGACTGCTTGAAAAAAACCCCAGTCTATCCAGCTCAACCTTAAATTCCGCCATTGCATTTAAACTGCAGGAGGGTCACCACCAGAGACATTTGTCCTCCAATGAGACACAATTACTGATAGAGTTGGCATCCGCAGCAGAGTAAACTATGCTATACATAAAAAGCATAACCGCGTCAATTTGATGGATTTTCACCTGAATGAATGCGGAAAGTTTGTGCAATCCAACATAATGCAACAAAACAATGGTCAAAGGTTTCTCCCACCAAATCGTGAAATTTCATAAATGCATGTGGTAATGTTTTGGCAGTGACACGTCTAAAATAGTCAATCGTCAACCTGCAACTTCACCTGAAGATAATCTCGCCTTTAACAACATCTGCACTGCTGCATACACCGATTACGTACATGCCAGACCATTCTAATTTGACTAATAAGAGAAGTGACAGCCTGGTTAAGAGCAATACAGGTCAAGCCATATTAAAAATCAAAACTGACCCCAGAATGAGTTGCTATCATACCTGACTTCCACCTTGACTGTCTGTGTACGACTCCTCATCATGCTTATAAGTTCCTCCTCTATCTTCTTGAGGCGCGAAACTGGCATGTCAGTCTGCCCATCAGTCTGCTGATATCTGGCCAATTTCCGCTTCGCTGCGGACAGACAGTCCACAATCGCTATTTGGGCAACCTGCACTCATATAACAGACATCATGCCAAGGATGCCAAAAACAGGACGTCTACATCAGCAAAAGTAAATCTCACAATATAGTAAGTTTAACAAGGTAAGAAGGACAACTGAGAAGAAGACCTCCGGTATTAAGGTAAACTACTGATGAAAAAAATCAAGACTAAATCAATAGAAGATTATAGGGAAATAAGCATCGTATATCCAAAAATGATCCTCCAAAAAGTGGAAGGGGAAAAAAAATGGGATAAGCAACGGATTTTCATTATCTACTCCATCATTAGTGGGTCACACAACCGATACTACAGTTCTGGCTAAATACTATATCCTCATTGTTATTTTCAGAGGCGCAGGGGGAAAAACACAGTAGCTACGCTCACACAAGGGATTTCCCAAGTTTTTGCATACCTCATAAGATGTTTGTACTTTTCCATAAACAAAATGGAACTCCAGCTAATCAACCAAAAGCAGCAACGCAAAAAACTCAAGGCCCAGATGGCCTGCAAAAATTCGTGGATGCTTTTGAACAAAACAAAATTATGGCATTTCTTCAATGATTAAACCGTCCAAGAAGTACTTTCACGGCTAAACAGCAAACTTGTGAAAAGTAGCTGCAACTCTTCTTTGCAGTGGACACCCTAGTATACAACAGGAAGGCAGATTGTCCATCTCCCGAGGCTCAATAAACCCATCACCTGGTGCTGAAATGCGTCGAATGCATGTTTCTCAAAAAAAAAATCCAAAAGGCTCAGATTCGATCCATAAAATAAACGAAAATATTTTCAACTAGCTATTAGTTGATAAAAAGACAAGATATCGATGTTACATTTCCCTGACTACACCGCCAATCGCTATTAGAGTAAATGACGCTAATTCGGTGCCCTTTTTTCAAAAAAAAAAACCTGAAATACAATCCATAATTCTATTTTTTCCATTATTCTAATTAGGGTTTTTTTTCAATTAGCGTTAATAATGGACGTACACTGCGATGGAAATAGTGTGGCGTACGGACAGGGTATCTCCGTACTAAATGGTACTTTTAGAATTACAAAGGCATAAAAAGACACTTAACATTATTGCGCACACATGTGAATGTGCGCTGGAAGAAAAAGCAAACTCGTCGAAAAAAATCACGTTCTCATATGTTTGTCCGTCGACCGTGTGAACAGCGCGACGGCATACGAATTGTCAGATTTTGTACGGTTACACATATTACTGTAGACTTTGAAAGGGCAGGTATTTATTATTCAGGACAACCCAAATTACAGTTACGGATTAATTAGTATATATATATTTTTTTCAAAAAAAAAAAAATCCCGATTAGTGTTAATAACACTAATTTTTTTTTTACGCTATTTATTCCTTTACTCTAATAGCGATTGACGGTGTAGTACACACAAAGTAAAACTTATTGATGGTAATGACTAAATCATTCAAATGGAATCCGGATGCACGCGGGCCCAGTTCCAACAGCCTATTTTGTCACGCTAATGTTGATGGTTCATTCTCTGCAGCGGTTTATTAAAACACTAACAGCAGAAACCAGTTGCAGGTTTGGAACCAACAAATGAAGGAGCTTCATTCCATTTAAACAAATTGATCCATCTGAAATTCACAAGATTATTCAATCCAACAATCACCGAACGAAAAAGAACCTTCTTTTCCAAGCCTCCCGCAATCAGGCTAACCTCAGGCTGAGGCCTCTCTTTGAGATGTGATGCTGATGTACCACCTTTACTGTCGCTCGTTAGATGTAGCATCACAGATGTAAGTTTGCAAAATAAAACAACATCGCAAAACGACAATGTTTCCTAAATGGATACGACAGCAACAACTTAACCATTAATCACAAACAGGATAAACATTTCTTGTTATGCTACTGAATAATTTGAAACGGGAACTTACTCGAACATGGGCCTCAAAATCACAAGTCTCAAGATGCTCCTCCATTTCCATTGCTTTTACACGCACGTCACAGCCATAACTCTCGTGTTTGCAGGGCATCCGCCTAGCATTGCAATCTACCATGTGTTGATCCATAATGGCTAAAGACATCGATTCCCCACATCTGCACAAGGAGCCCATGAATGATGACTCGAAAATGCTACAATAGCATTGCATAAACAGAAGAAGTGTATTCCACTGGCAAAAGTGGGAGGAGATGAGGAGGAGGAAACGGGGGAGAAGAAGAGAACATGGCAAAGAGGCACAAGGAAGTAAATAAGCAAGAGGAAGTAGATGAGATGCAAGCGGAGAGGAGTTCAAAAACAAGATTGTGGCATGTCAAATTCAAGGGAAGAAAGGGCATAGAGAGGAAGGAAATTTTCATACTCGCAAATATATTTTTGATATTCGCATTCTGCTTCATGCGACGCCAAGGCCTGGCGTGTGGTAACTGTCGGACAACCATCACGCTGATATCCACAAGGGAGTAAGGCTTTCTCACACACCTGCCAAAAGTGCCCTTCAGTCAGAGGTTCCCAGCCTCAGAACCTAAGATGTTTGTTTGGGTCATCTGGCAGCCTCTCAAACTTCCTACAGACAGAGGCCAACCATTATATGCGATGGTTCTCTGTATATTGTCAAACAAACACTGCAGAATATCACATCACACAATGGATCTTCACACACTCTATGAATCCAGCAGCATGAATGTGATTCTGGAAATTAACCCTCAACTTCCCATTCAAAGGGGGTATATATTCCTCACAGCCAACAGCAAAAACCCTACTCCATCAACAGATATAATAGCCACAAACTTTTAGAGGGGGCATGGTGCTTCCTAACAACACCTACAACGCTTCTTCCATTTCATCCCACAGATTTCTTCATTGACTAACGTTGACTACTGTACTTCATTTCCCATGGTAAATGTTTAGGCTTGCCATGCCTTGTCAAACATCATAGAGGTGCATGAGCCCCACCTGAATGTGTCTATTGTAATCTGAATAGGAAACTACTGCCATGCATCCATCAAATTTTGAACCCCTTGCTGTGAAGCGTCTCTCCTTCAAACTGTACGAGAAGCCGTACTCACAACGGATCTGGATCGCATTGATGCCCCTTTGCATAGACAAACTTTGCCTCATATGTGTTTTCTGTAAAATCAACGACAACAAGGTCTTTGTTAAGGCATGCTGTTAAATCCCGATAATCAGATTGTTTCAAAAAGATGACATGAGAACAAAGACAAACCCGCCAAAACTCCACACAATTTTGCAGGACAAGTCTTCATGTCTACATCCTTCCTTACTCCACCGTGAATCGTTATAGAGTAAAAAATTATTTGCATAGGGTTTAAATTAGGGCAATTGATTCTAATTCAGTTCCGAATGGTGTGGCTGTTGTTGAACCATTTAAGAAAAAACAATTAGCATTATTAATACTAGGTCCAAGGGTTAGAATTTAGGAGCACCGATTATTAACTATAACAATAATACAGTGCATTGAAGTGGTTTGAGAAAGGACTGTAATGTGCACCTCAAGTGGGGTCGGACAAACCAGACATACTGGATTTTCCTGCTGAATATGCTCCGTAATGCAATGCCTGCATTCCTCCTCGTTTGGATGCGAGGTTAAACAAAAAAATGTCCCTGATAGCCCACTACTTTAACTTATTCATAGAAGCAGTGTCCAACAACAATTCCATTTCAAAACGGTTGAGAACTAAGGCAATACGCAAGTTAGGGCTCCACAGCATCAAAGTTTGATATAGGGTCCAAAACCATCCCAAATAGTATGAACATGACTGAAGAAACAAAAGACATGGAATTGAACTGTCAGCCCATGACACTGGCCCAATGCCGCAGACCTCAATCATTTAAGAACATCTGACATATAGGAAACGGACGTTCTCATCAGTAAATGCTTAATGACTGACAAGAGACTATAGTGACATGTACATATCCGGTCCTTAAGAAAACAAAAACAGATACAGGCGCAGGAATAACCGGCAGTCGACTCACCTGCAATAGACACAAGTGCAGGGCACTGCAGAAGTTGCGTCTTTCAGGATCTGCATGGTAAACAAACTCCAAACTCCTTTAAAAACTTAATACAGATAAAGGCTGTACGCAATGTCGCAAAACAAAGATTTAACACAGTAAAATTGAAAATTAAGTAAACAACAGAATGACTGGCAGTAAGTATCCATCCCAAAAAAAGTTGTTCTGAAGCTCAAGATAGTACCAACTAACTCCCAAGGCATAGGACATAACTTTAAGAAATGCAGAAAAGAACAACTCGGTTTGAGTTAGTACAATAGTAAGGACAGTCTGCCGGAATGCAACATCCATGGTAAGACTTAGTATGTTGTGCAAGAGGGAACCGAGGGCAAAACAGTTTGCCTGCAAGGCAGGGACCAGAACGAAGACTGACTGAAATGCCACCAAATACTTATGGCAATTATTCATTATACAGATATTTCCTTAAGGCAAATACTTTAAAAAAAACTGCATGTACCATTAATTTAGCATGCAACTCCCTGCATAGGAGCAGCCATTTAATTGAGCAACTACCGTACCCAGCACAGCACAAGGTAAGAATTGTAAATGAGTCAGCCTGGAAGAGAAAAACTGGGTGCAATTGTTATGATTGGGCTTGGCGCACAGCAACGTAAGGTGTGAATCCGATTGAATGTTGTCTAGGAACCAGGGTAGGAAAATGTGGCTTTGTAAAAGATGGATGTTTTTAAGTCTCTGTTGCGTGTCCAGCAATAGATACCTCTTGCAGAACGACATGCAACATCTTTCGCGTAAGAATGTACAACAGAAAATAAATACAAAACACCGCCATCAGAAAGAAGTAGAATAAACCAATGTCTGAAGTGTGTGAACCTTCATTACAAACGTGAGCGTCGAAAGAGATGCAAAAGAGGATTTTATCAAAACTGGCCAAAATTATTCACATCCATTGAGCAGTGCCGTAAAATTGCTGGGTAGCATGGAAAGAGAAATACCTCTTTGCAAAGTGGGCAGTGGAAGCACTCTGGAATTTGAGCATATGCTAACTCAGCTACAGTAGCTCGCCTTGGAATGTTACTGCTAATAAAAGCACAAACAACAAACAAAGTCTAAGCCTGCATCCATATCATAAAACAATACAAATCTGAACCACATTGCAGGAATTCGTTCAGAGGAAGTCCTCTGGTTATACTCTCATGTTGAGGAAGCAAAAGATTCTTAGACCGACAGAAGTCAACAAGTATTTATATTTTAGTAAAACAGTAGCACATACCGAGAGCATTCATGTACCAGGTTTACATTCCAAATAGCGTAACATAGGAAAAGGAGAAAGTAGAGTTTCAAATACAGGCTGGCAATATAGAACCGTAGATCACGTTGTTCTGTAACACAATGCCAAATCCCCTTTCTACAGACTTCCTTAAAATAAAGACTATGAAGGCCGGAGCTTCAGGAACCAAGAATAGTACATTCCGTGGCGTCTATTTCTGGAATAGTATTGCTCGGTGAGCCCCTCCTAAGATTATAAACTGACCTTATGACACAGGGAAGAACAAACAGACCTATGCCAAAAAAATAGAGTAAAATCTGGCAAAAGGCAGAAAAAGGAGAACCGAAGAGTCTGCCGTGAAGGAGAAGTGCCTTGACCTCAATATTGTATGGTGACATCAACAAAATAGCTCTTTGTAGCTGGCTTTCGACTGCACAAGAGAATAATTCTGGTAACTAATTTGATAAAGAGCTTGCCCTAACGACAAAACTATGCCATAGTCTACTGTTGACATTAGGCATACCTCATAGAAGATGTCTTTGTAGTTTTAGAAAAAAAGCAGCATCAGCAGAAAAAGAATGCGTCTTCAACATAGCTAAACGTTTACAAACCCGTTGCATTTCCTAGTAAAAAGGACAACTGACAAGTAAGATTGCATTACACATGGCATCTCTTCAGAAAATTAACTATAGCTCTGTAGCTGCAGCTTAATTGGCTTCATTAGCTATTTTAAGTGGTTTGACAGTCTAAAGATACATAGGCACTTTTGGCGTTGATTCATTTTCAGATCGTACAGATTTAATCAACCTATTGAGTCCAAGATCTTTAACAGGCCTATCTCCTGTCAAGCAGCGTAAACTGAAGGCCTGGACAGGAATAGTTACTTCAGGCCAAAGCGTCGTGTGTTTCTCACTGTAACCCCGGGTAAAACAGTGCTAAATCGGCAATTTTGATGGCCAATTGGAATTACAAAAGGGGAGTAATTAAAGAGGAGGCTTTGGAAAAGACGTCTCACAGTAGGACAGACTGAATAATGACGTATGACCAGAAGGTGTGCAGGAAAGACTGAATAATGAAGTACATGAGCAAAAAAATGTTCTGTAGAAGGTGTGCAGTGCCGAAGTACATGAAGACCCTACAACTCTACGAAGTCTGCAAAAAAACACATTTCGCTTCGGGAACAACCCGCCCTTTTCAGTATGCATAAGACAAAGGAGATTACATGACTTGCACCACAATAATTACGTGTTAACAGCAAACCAGAGCCAATATTTGAAGCCACGGTACTGAATGTAATTTCTGGTTGGTGGCAAAATACCCTTTCTGATTCACGGCCTCGATGATGGCTTCCTCTCCCTCTACCTCTCCCGAATGAAAGCGAAGATACAAAACCTCAGCCATCGCTAGACGCATGGCGACCAGTATACTGTGTAGGAAAGTCAGAACCGCACTGATTGACAAGAATCATACGTGTACTTGCACCATTGGGATAAGGACGACTCTGTTAAATGATGCTTTCCACTAAGCCTGACGCAGAAAGAAATCAATGTCGGCAGGCAAAAAACACAGGAGAAGCTGCAACACGAGATCATACGGAGTCACAATGAACGCAATCCTAACTCTGCTCCAGCTCCTCACTAAGAGTGAAGATAGACTGAGAAGTGACAGTTTCAAATTAGCTCGTCTTTTCTCTTTCTTCACTTTTCTGAATCACAATCTTGATTCTATGGAGGAGTCAATACCCAATCCCTAAAGAGGTCAAAGTCAACAAGGCTTGTCCGCCATGGCAGTCGTCCACACTCCAAAACCATGTAGACAGGAGCGTCACTACGACAGATGTCACACTTGGTTGTTCATTTAGTTCGATGAATATCGGACGGTCTCAGAGTGATGCCGGCCAGTGATTATTTCGTACAGTACGTCACGGTTTTGTGTAAGTCGTTTGACCGAAAGCTGCAGAGAAATCTTGCAACTCGAGACGAATTTGGCGAATTTTTTAATTCATGAGGGAAGGAGTGTTTGACCTGGCCGCTGGAAGACTTTAACATTTGCTGCTATTTCTATTCAGCTGTCAGGCAAACGGCACCGACTTTTTCTGCGCTAAAGCTAAGGGTGAACCTCCAACCAGACAAAAATTGGGGCTGATTACTGGACCCCTTATTTGTTTGTACAATTCCGTCCTTTTTTTCTATAAAAGGGATAAAACATTCTTTATTTAGATTTATCAAGATTCTCCCAAGCTTCTTGGCGTAAACATTGACCGTCCGATATTTTTACTTTTCGCATCCGTCGATGCAACCGCTCTATCCAGCCAGTTTGTGATTACAGTACTGTACCATCCTCAAGGAGGACACTACAGTACCGTAGCCACAAACTGAAAATGTACAGCTGGCTCACATGGAAAAGTATGATGCGTTCCACGATGGACGAGCTATGAAAACCTTACAGGTGGTATAAGCCGAGTGACTTCGCGCAACGTCGATGCAAATCCATCAAAAGCCACGGGAAAATCTTTGACGGAGGATATCCTTTCATGCTCCCTTTGCCATCCATTGACCATACTGTATTTTGGGTTTAAAACATTACATCACAACTCATACAGTGATATAGTACGCACGAGAAACTCGACATTCTAAAACGCTTTTAGAAGTCTTCATTCGTGATTTTCAGCGTGTGAACGCAAGCCTACGTAGTACCAACCAACATAATCCACGTAGGTGAAAGGTACACCTGATGGAGAATTGGTCAGAATATTAAAGCCATTAAACGTGTCGTACGATTATTGGCACCGCTTGATGGAATTGTAAGCTAAATAAGTACAAACAAAAATGTACCATCACAATAGCAAAACAAAGTATGCGTACGGCCATATGTACTTGTAACTTAGCGAACTTACTTTGTTTTTTAGCGCGGATCCGGCGGACCCCGTTTCAGGTGTCTCTATATGTTTACTCGAAATTGTTACTTAACTCTGTGACGAGTGTATACGTCGACAATGCCCGTGACGGCTGTCAACTTGTACAATCTGTCTTGCCGCACCGTATTTTTCGAAACTTTTTGAAGCGTCGCAAGACACATCGTAATTTTTTAAACGATTTGGCATGTCGTATGTCATTGCGTGACATCGTAGACGTACAGCTTTGCAGCCGTGGCTGTACGACATGCCTTTCCGTAAACCTCTCCTGTCCGGCCGCCATGACTTCGCAGATTTTTCACTTTTACGTGAAATGACTAGTGTTGGGTATCGGGTAGTTTCATATCGCGATAATCTCGATATTCGATATATCGAATATCGATCGAGCAGATTCCTCGATATATCGTACCGGGACCAACATAAATTATCGCGATATATATCGCAAAAATTGCGTGTCCGTACAGTCAGAGTACGGAAAACCGTACGAAAAGCGTACGGATAATCGTACGAAAATCGTCGGATATTTTGCCACCAGAGCGCGGGTTTGAAAAATCTAAAATTTTCATTTTCGATATATCGTCAATACGATATATTGGCGATATATCGCGATGATTTGAAATTCGATTTATCGAAGCGATATATTGAATATCGGGTACATGAAATTCGATATATATCGAATATCGGCAATGGGTCCTCGATACCCAACACTAGAAATGACACTGCACCATCGAGACCATAGATGTTTCATTCGTACTATGCGCACGGAAAAGTATTTTGAAAAAGAATGCATATGCGCATTATTCAAAATTTCACATTTTTTTAAAATGCGTTGACCAACTACACCGTCGATCGTATTTAGCGTGTATGTTTTTTTTGTCTCTTAAAACATCTTTTCTCCGTACATACATGTCGGATTGTGGATCTGACGGTTGCGATTGAAAGGTTGTATTCTCAACTTACCAATGGCGGTCTTAAATTGAAATTTGGACAAATGTGTACGGAGATAAGATGTTTTCAGTGGCGAAAAAAACATAAACGCTAAATACGATCGACGGTGTAGTATATAAATACGAAAAAATTCATCAAAAGTACTTCTACAACTTAGGGTACGTGCCCATGTATTAATGTACCGGGTTTTTTGTTAGCACGAAGGAGAGTGCTCCCTGTTTTTTTCACTGCCCATCACGCACATGTACGTAAAAAAATTGCAATTAATGAAATTAAGGGTGCATCTCTATGTGCTTAAGTAAGGGTTTTTTTCTGTCGTTTTCCTGTAAAACTTAGAGCCGTACCGCGTAAGTTTCAACCGTACAATAAAATAGAAAAAAAGAGAAGTACATTTTGCGTCATCATCGAATTTAAAATGTACTACATCTTGTCGTCTTGTGTTCTTCGACCCACTTCGACGACAAAATACGTCATCTTCAACCTTATCTTTAAAATACATGGCCGATGTGTTTTAAAATTAGGGATTTTCTATAAACAAATAGGAACACATATTCGCACGTGTAATTTTTTGTTCAAAAAATTCAAACGAAATTCAAGCGACGTGGAAGTGTACACGATTCGCTATGTTTTGTCCGTCTTTGTTTAATACGACAAATAGAAGTACACAATTTGTTTTGTTTTGTCCGTTTCCATCCGGTACGGATTTTTTTTTTGCAGGGGTCTCAAGGTTCCGATGCCATTTCACGTCGAGCCGACAATAGACGCAAAGTCAAAACGCATCTTCTTCAACCGTGAAACGTCACAGGCTGGAGGGCGGTAGGTCTACAATGTCACGAAAAATCACGCGACGTCACAATCAGTTACGAAAAATGACGTGGGTCATCACAAATTGTAGACGTTGACAGCCGTCACGGGCATTGTCGACGTATACAATCGTCAAGCCCTTAGTGACAATTTCGTTTGGTACACATAAGGACACCCGAAATCCAGGTCCGCCGGATCTGCGCTAAAAAACAAAAAAAAATCTCTAAGTTTGAAGTACATAGAGACGCACCCTAACTCAAAAAAATATTTACATCAACATTTGGTACTGTTTAACTAGCTTTAATTATTCTAATGTCGAATATTTATAGATAGTGTAATGTAAAAGTGTGTTAGTCCGTACTAAAACTGCTCATTATTTCGTACAGACGTACAGAATATGTGTCAGAAAATGGCGTCGAAAGGAAAAATTGAGTGCGTCGCACGGAAAAGCGTACTCTAATTTGATTCCAAGTCAAAAAGACGAGGGAAAATGTGTCAGTCCGTACTAGAACTGCTCATTGTTCTGTACAGACGTACAAAATAAATTAGTGTCAGATAATGGCGTCGACAGGGGAAATTGCGTCGCACGAAAAGAAGTACTCAAATTTGATTACAAGTCATAAAAGACGAGAGAAAATCGCGAGAACGTGTTCTCACATATTCAGGCATTGAATATGTGAACACGACTTTCACGGCTACCCTAAAAGCATGGGAAACTGCATCGATTTCGTAACTTTAACAGCGATTCACGGTGTACTTTCAACCTTTTTTTATAAATTCCGTACAATATACCCATACACCTTATCCGTACACGAAAAGTATACAAAATTTACGAAAAGTTAAAAAAACCCTAAAAATAATGCATAATCGTAAAAATTTCAAAATTTTAACGAATGAAACCTTTATGATCGAGACCCTTTAAAAAAAAAAACCGTGCAAGGTGCATGCGGACAAAAACGAACAGCCCGGTACTTTTTTTGGTCATCAAAAACTTTGGAAAACTTTTCACACGTGGGAATATGTTTTCCTATTTGTGTAAACGGTTCTACTTTGTTTAAAACATATTGCCTATGTGGTTTATGATAAGTTTGAAGATGATGTGACAGTGGGTCGAAAAAACACAAGACGACAAATTTTTGTACATCCTAAGTTATGACGCAAATTGTACTCTATAAATTTGCCATTTCTCTGTACGGTCGCAACTTAAGCAGTACGGCGCTAAGTTTTATATTAAAACGACAGAAAAAAAACCCGTACTTAGCGACATGGGGCCCAACCCTAATTTTCAGACCCCTAAAATGAAAAAATCTATACTGAAAGAAACGCGGCAAAATAAAACAAATTGTGTACTTTGATGGACGCAAACGGATAAAACATAACGAATAGTGGACCTTTTACCATCGCCTGAATTCGTTATAAATTTTTGATAAATTTTCTACAGGTGCGAATACGTATACGTTTTTCAGGGGACGTCCCCATATATTGAAGTATCGATTTTATTATGTCGTTTTCACCCAAAACGCAGTTCCGTACGAGAAAAAATTTAGCCGTACAATAAAATAAACTCTTTAAAAGTACAACAAACGTCAAGTCGAAACTTTTAATGTACCTCATGTTTGTCGTCATGATAAGAATTTTGGCGTTTTCCTTTTTTCGACCCCCGGGCAAGAAAATCCAGCCCGTCAAAAAACTACATCAAAAATCACCTCGCACCTGGATTTTAGGGAAAGTATCGCCCAAACAGCAAATGAAAAACGGTCCTCGCAAGCGCCACACGAGTGGGAAAATTTAGGACGTGGGAGAGCACTCGCTATTTTTCTCCCTGCCCGTTGCGTGCATGTACGGAAAAGATGAGAATGTACGGAAAAAAATCTGTTGGGGTCTCGAACCTCCACTTTCATTCATGGGGCCCTTTGCATAATTTTGCGTTGTCGTCGCCTCTCCCCTCTCCCTCTCACACTATCGCTTATTCATCTCACTTTTAGAATGAGGCACGACAGTATTGGTATTAAATGAAAGATATTTAAAAAATAATTATTTTGACTACCTTTACGTATATTTTTATGGCAAGGCGAGTGAGAAAAGCCAGAAAAACGAAATCGGATAGCCATGGTAGAAAGTTCTTAAATTTTGTGACGTCGACGTTGTCACAAGTGAACATGGCTTCACAATGTCACAAAACCCTAAACATATGCCATGTCACAAAATTACAAAAAACCAAACGTCTACAAACGTCACTGTTTTTGTTGGCGTCACCAATTGTCGGAAGTTTCGTAGTCGTCTTCATCCGCCACAAAGTTGTACCTACGTCTACAACCGTCACATTTCAAAGTTCCGATTTCATTTTCGCACATTGGGACGCTTTTCAAAGTTGTACGGAACACTTCGCTAAAGTCCAAAATACTTTTTCAAATTATCGCTTACATGGGGACGTATCCTCAAAAATACTTTGTTATAAAACACATCGCCCCAGTGTTTTAAAGAAAAGTTTGAAGATGACGTTTTTTGGCGTGGCCATGGGTCGAAGAACACTACACCGTGAATCGCTATTAGCGTACATGACGCTAATTGGGGTACCCCTTTTTTTGGGGCAAATTCTCAAATAGAATAAAGTACGCTAAATGTTTCTGCACGTTATTTGAGGTACCCCGCTCAAATAAGATAAACTCTTAAACGGGGT
>JBBHKE010002111.1:139595-194329 GCA_037447655.1 Zygnema cylindricum | reverse complement strand
CATTATCGCCGATAAGTACCCGATATTATCGGCTACTTATCGGCGATAAGACCGATGTCGATATATCGTACCAATATATCGATTATCGGGAACCCGAAAAAAGGTCCATATCGCTTATCGGTAAATCCTTACCGATAAACAACACTGGTAATACTAATTCATATAGTTACTTATTTAGTACGTACTACAAGACAGAACTTCACATATGAAAACTTGAAGCCCACACTAATTTAGTCAAAGTATGATATGAAAAAAAAAATTGCAGACTGTTCGTTTCATGCATGAATTTTTATTAAGGAATTGCTAATCGCAGAGACGATTTTTGATGCGCGCAGGTACACCGCGAATCGTTATTAGCGTTATGAACTCTATATCGACACCCCAAAATTTTGACATTAATACCTTAAATAGAATAAACTACACTATTTAAGGGCGTGGACCATAATCTGTCACGTCTCCTGGCACTAAATTAGAATGAATGACGCTAATTTTTTCTTTACACTAATAATTTCTCAACGCTAATAACGATTCGCAGTGTAGTTGTCATAAATTGTACATTTGAAGTACACTTTTGTACAAGCTACGTACCTTTAAGTTCAAATTAGACGGCCAATCCGTCGAACAACTTTGACAAGCGAAATATTGTAACAGCGGTTAAAAAGTTGTCGCGCTTGCGAACGTCGACCGTCATAAAAAAAAAACAATTCAAACGGTCGGCGCAGGTTTACTGTAACAAAAATGACAGCCACATATAAATAAAATGGCTGCGCGCAGGTAGTTCACACTGACATTTGACTTGGACGCTGACACAAATTAAAAGACGGCGTACAACATGTATGCACTCGCACGAAACGAAATAAGCTTAATACAAAATTCAAAAAGCGTACCGGCTTTTAAATATCAATGAAACTAAAATGACGCGTTGTCACGTGCGACCAAATGAAGTCACACTATTTACGAATCAACACCTCTACAGACCGTACTTCACGGGTTCAGCGTTGCGGTTCGCGAGTAGATTTCATTTTTGCGACTAAGTCAAATGTGTGTGAACTACCTGCGCGCAACCATTTTATTTATATGTGGCTGCCGCATTTATGTTACAATAAACCTGCGCCGGCCGTGTGAACTGTTTATTTTTTTGGACGGTCGATGTTAGCAAGCGCGACAATTTTGTAACTGCCGTTACAATATTTCGCCAGTCAAAGTTGTTTGACGGATTGACCGTCAAATCTAAAATCAAAGGTATGTAGCTTGTACAAAACTATACTTCAAATGTACAATTTATGACAACTACCTGCGCGCAACAAAAATCGTCTCTGCGATTAGCAATTCTTTTTTTATTATTATTTTTATTTATTATTTTTTGAAGTGTACAAAATGAGAATTTGTATTATTCTTTTTATTACATATTTTATGAAGTGTATAAAATGTGGCATTTTATGCTTATTTTTATTAATCATTTTATGAAGTGTACAAAATGTGAGTTTTAATTATTATTTTTGTTTATTATTTTTTAAAGTGTATAAAATGTGAACTTTTATTCTTATTATTATTAATTATTTTTTGAAGTGTACAAATTGTAAATCTTATTCTTATTTTTATTAATTGGAGTAGCACTAGCTAGTACTATCTGCTGCAGTAGCACTGCCAGCAACTAGTACTACTGGCAGCATCAGTAGCTAGTACTAGCAATTGCAGTAGCACTAGTTCTGGCTGCAACGGCACGTAGTTACGTAGTTATAGCAGTTGCAGCTAATCAATTCTCAATTAATTTGGTTCTCAATTAATCCATTTACAGATTCCGATTCGCAGTTTCCGTGAAAAAAAAAAATCTCCACCACTGACAACTGCCCTTGTCTTCTTCCGAATTGACTATAAGATTTTTTTTTTTTTTTGAAGCCTCGATATATCGGCGATACATATCGGTGATATATCGCGATGATTAAATTCGGTTATCGAAGCGATATATCGTTATCGGGTTCCTGAAATTAGGTATTTATCGAGTACCAAATTGTCCTTGATACCCAACACTAAACCGCGCATCGTTTTAGTGTCAAAGTTAAATAATTATTAGAAAGAAATATACCGTCATTAACCTCATGAAGGAATTTTTAAACAAAGGTTTATTCTAATTTCAGTGTTATCGGTATTTGGAACAACAAAATGAAAAATTTTCTATACGATTATATATTATTATATGTATTCGTACAAAATATAAAACCGTACACCGTTGGGGTTTATATCCCGTACATGTCAATTTAATTTACGTGTTAGACCAATCCTGATCTTTTTAGCGCACGTTCCTATGGTACGCGTCCTATTTAATTCATTTTGTAATTTTCATGAAAGGTACATTTATGTACGGTCGACATCGACCATACACCGCGCTATTTAGATCTTATTGAAATTTAGTTCTTTTACGCTATTTTGTACGGTACCTCAATTAACGTCAAGGAAAATTAAAATCATGTATCTATTTGACGAAAAATCAAAATTTTAAGAACCAAATTAGTGACTTTGTTACTGGTAACGATGCGCGCGGTGTGGTAATACTATTGTTGGGTATCGAGGACCATTCGCCGATATTCGATATATATCAAAGTTTGGGTACCCGATAATCGATACATCGCTTCGATATATCGAATTTCAAATTATCGCCGATATATCGTATGGCTAATATATCGAAGCTTCTTAAAAAAAATAACAATCTTGCTAGTCAATTCTCAGAAGAAGAGAAGGACAACTATCAAAGTGGTGGAGTATTTTTTTCACGGAGAACTGCGAATCGGAAACTGTAAATGGATTAATTGAGAACCTAATTAATTGAGAATTGATTAGCTGCAACTGCTGCCAAAACTAGTGCTACTGCAGATGCTAGTACTAGATACTACTGCTGGCAGTAGTACTAGCTGGTAGCTACTACACCAAGTAGTACTATCTATTGCTACTCCAATTAATAAAAATATGAATAAGATTTTACAATTTGTACACTTGAAAAAACAATTAACAATAATAAGAGTAAAAGTTCACATTTTATACACTTTATTAAATAATAAATAAATTTTTTTAGTAAAACTCACATTTTGTACATTTCATGAAATGATTAATAAAAATAAAAATAAAATATCACATTTTATACACTTCATAAAATATTGAATAAAAATAATAATAAGAATTCTCGTTTTGTACACTTCAAAAATGAATGAATAAAAATAATAATAAAAATTCATGCCTGAAACGAACAGTCTGCAATTTTTTTTTCATATCATACTTTGTCTAAATTATTGTGGGTTTTAAGTTTTCATATGTGAAGTTTTGTACCGTAGTACGTACTAAATAAGTAACGATATGAATTAGTATTACAGTATTAGTACTTTTTCGTCGGTTACATTTTGCGGCGTTACCTTTTAAGTCACCGAACGAAAATCACGTCGTGCGTCACGCTTCAGAAAAAATGTCGTTATCGCTAAAACAACATATTAAATATACTTTTATTTTATAAAATACAATATATCGGGATAATTTATGTTGGTCGTGGTACGATACATCGAGGACTTTTCCTCGATCGATATTCAATATATCGAATATCGAAATTATCGCGATATGAAACTACCCGATACCCAACACTTGTAGATATATATCCAGACGGTGAGATTCATCGTAATTTTATCCATCACTTTAAAGAATACAACATAGGGTATGTCCCCATGTGCGAATGTAAGGGTTTATTTTTTTGTCGTTTTACCGTAAAACTTAGCGTCGTACCGCGTAAGTTTCAACCGTACAAACAATTTTAAAAAATGAGAAGTACATTTTGCGTCATCGTCGAACTTAGAATGTACTAAATGTTGTCGTCTTGTGTTTTTTGACCCACGACCACGACAAAAAACGTCATCTTCAAACTTTTCTTTGAAACACATCGGCGATGTGTTTTACAAAGTATTCTCGGTAAACAAACAGGAACACATATTTGCACGTGTTGAAATTTCTCAAAAATATTAAAACGATTTTCAGCAACAATGAAAAGTATAGAATTCGCTTTGTTTTGTCCGTTTACGTTCAAAACGACGAAGAAAAGTACACATATTTTTTGTTTTGTCCGTTTTCGGCCGGTACAAAATTATTTTTTGCACGGATCTCAAAATTCTCATGCCATTTCACTTCGACCGTTCAGGCGACGCAAAGGCAAATCGCATCTTCTTCAACTGTAAAACGACACAGATTGGAAAGCGGTGCGTCTACAGTGTCACGGTAAGACATACGACGTCACAAGCAGTTCCAAAAAATAACGTGCGACAACGCAGATTGTAGAAGCTGAAAACCGTCACAGGTATTGTTGACGTATACAATCGTCACAACGTAATTGACAATTTCGTCCTTACACACATAGGGACACTTAAAAACAAGGTCCGTCGGATCCGCACTAACATTCAAAGCAAGTTCGCTTAGGGTGGCGTTCTATCAAGATTTTTTGTAATTGTACGACCAACATTACACGATGCTACATTTTGAATGATTGTTCTTTCGCGCAGAGTCTATAATCAACGTGCTAAAAAATGAGTGGTACCACGTAAGATAAGATCGTATACTGAAAATCGTCAAATAAAACGCTTTTCAAATGCTAACTCATTTTTTTTAAAACTAGTAAATCACGCCCGTTACACGGGCATAGACTGTGCCCAATTTTTCATGCCCGTTACACGAACTTGGACAATGTTGCGTTTATCATGCCCGTTTTTCATGCCTGTTACACTTGGGACCGTGTACTATTAATCAAAACGTCAAAGTACTATTGTACTGTTTTACACTTCCGTACGGACTTTTGTAGACGCGACCCAAAACAAAACGATTGACAATAGTACTGGTTTAAACTTCCGTAAGGACTTTTGTAGACGCGACCCAAGACAAAACGATTGACGCAAACCGGTTGACGGGATCGAGCAACCAAGATCGAACGGGGACAGTGTCCCGCTTACAGAGGTCGCAAAATTCATAAAACTTCATACCCGAAACCGACCGTTTTTTTTATTGAAAATTTGAGTAACCGACGCCCGACCGAGTTTTGTCACGCTCCAAAATTGTTAACCGTTAACCGACCGTCGTTAACTAAAAAAATAAAATAACGGAAACTCGATTTCTAGCAGCTAACCGTGCCCGCCCGTAACCGAAAAGGTACAAAATTACAACGCTCATTGTTATTAACGTTAAGCATTTATTACACCGCAAATCGTAATCATCGTAGGTAAATAATTAATGTTATCCATTCCAATGTAGATTTTTTCGTTTTTTCAAAACAAAGTTGTACTCTAGTTTATCAATAACTCTAATTTAGGTTTCTGTCAGTAATAATTATCCGTTTTACAGAATCTGACAAACGTACAATTTCACGTCATTATGACGTTTCCACTACGCGGTTTGTGAAAACGTACAATTTCACGTCATAATTATCTGATTTTTAGGTACACATACATAATTTGACAAACGTACAACTTCACGTCATTATGAAGTTTGCATTACGCGGTTTGTGCAAACGCAGTTACATCATAACGACATGTATTAAATCATTTTTTGTATTTTGTCGTTAATACGTTACAATTTTGCACGGTCAGACACCGATCGTAAGCCACACTATTTAAAACGACACTATACTTAAGTTGTTAACGTTGATTAAAAACTACCTTAAATAATGTAAAGAAAAATTTAGAGCTATTTACTCTTTATAAGGTTGTTGGGTAAAAATTCGTGGTGACGGAATTAGCGTTAATAACGCTATTTACGATTCGCGGTGTAGTATTAACGGAAAATAATGATTAATGATACTATTTAATGCAAAAAGACGTGGCAGGTTATAGTCCACGTCTGCAAATAATATTGTTAACTTTATTTTGTGATGTTAATGTTTATTCTCTCGCAAATCTAAATTTTTCGCTACAATTTTTCGGACAGTTTTTCTTTCGACTACAATACTATGATATGAATTATGCAAAAAAGGTAAAGTTTTGATTATGGATGTTTACAAAAAAAGTCTTAGTTTTTCACATTGAAAATCAATTAGCAAGAAACACATTATGATGAGCAAAAAAATCAAAACATTTTTTGTAGATTCAAATATATGAAAAATCAAATCACAACCTTGTTCTATTTTCGACTCTATTATACAAATTCTCAACCTCAAACCTAAAAATTACACAAAATATATAAATCTAAATGTGGTATAAATACTTCGTTTTGGTAATTTGGTAAAAATAAACATTCCGATTTAAGAAAAAAAAAAAAACACTAGAAAAATTGTGAAAATAAATAAAGAAATAAATAAATAAATAAAATAACATATATGTATAACTAATAATAAAAAAAAACAACAATTAGAAAACAAAAAAAAAACCAAAAACTATGCATTTAAAACATCTCGGTTGGATCTAACACATAAAAGATCACTAACAATTGAAGTCGCTAATGCGCTTCTCTTCTTTGTTATCGTGTTCTCGCCATCCGAAAAATTGCATTATGACATGGAACTAGAAGCCGGAATAGCTAGATTAGATCTAGCAACACCAGTTAGAATAGGAGATCCTCCATCTCTCGCACGTACCTATGATTTATTTTTCCACCATTGAAGTATGTTAAAGTTCAATCTTTCGCCGTTGGTTAATTATAAATCAAAATAACGTTTCAATTTGTCACTAACGAGCGTTTTTTTTGTTGGTGGTGATAAAAACCTCATTTTCGTCATCGCTCTCACTTAAAAAATTGTGGAAACCGTCCATATTTTGTGATATTATTTTGTTTTTTTGTGATACGTTGAGGACTACCGAAATCAACGTAATCACCTAGGTCGTTAGGAAGTTCTCGAAGTTTGACCTTAGCGTTTTCAATTTCGGTTTTCGATAACCCTATTATTTCAAGCTTTTGTTTTTATCGGGGATCTAAGAGAGCCGCGATAATATGATACTCATGAAGGCCCCAATTAGGTAACACAAATTTCATAAAAAGTTATTTCAATTTTTGCAAGTTTGGGGAATCGGTCGGGCATTCTTTTTCACCGTCATTGTAAGATGTTTTTCTTTTCTTACAATGGTTATGCACAGATGTTAGTTCAAATAAAACCAAATGAAAAGTTGGCTCTTTAAACTTTTCCAACTTTAGGGTCGCTTCTTTAAACTTTTCCAAAAATCGAATAAGTTCAGTAAGGTGAGTCTTATCGATACAAGCAAAAAGTATCAATTTATTTTTTGCTTGAGCGATTGGTCCTATCTCGTTAATACATCGTAAATACTCTTAAGCATTCGGAGCAAAGAATTGCACCGCGTTGCGTTTTTTTTTTTTTAAAGTGTTTTTCAAAAGATTTTGTAAAATACTCTGTTTGAAAACGTGACCAATGATTTACATGCATCTATTAGATCAAAGAATTTAGGAACTTCCACATCGTATTTGTATTTTTTGGAAGTTCCGCTCTTGTTCAAAATCGTTGCCACAATTGTAGCAATTTTATGGTCCGCGCAAGGTATCCGAGTAAACATACTCGGTGGACCTTCAGTCGCACACATGTTAGAGCCACTGTCCATCACAACAACGCAACGATTTGCCAACACATCAAAATTGGTAAAATAATTTTTTAAAGCCGTTAAAACATTTTCCGCGGTATGTTTTTCCTCTGGAAAATGATCGACTTGAAGCGTCCGAGCATGAAGTTTAAACTCTTTGTCAATAAAATGTGTTGTTATTGATATGAATGAGGTTCTTTTTATTGTCTCGGTCCAGAGATCGGTCGTAAATACGACGAAAATATTGTTATCAATGTTTTCTTTAAGTTTTGGGGTGATCAAACTACGAATATATTTGGTAGAAGATATAATGTAGTTTTTTACGCCATTGGCGGACGGGAGTAGTTGGTCGATGTCGACACTTTTGTTGGACGAAACACCAACATCAAATAATGCTTGGCAAAATGCTTGAAAACCAGGGAACCAAAAAAAAAAAAAAAATAGCATACAATTATTAACCATGATCAATAAATAAGGTTTATATCAAAATAACATCATGACAAACCAAATACTAATATAAAATAAATATAAGCGTACGAATACAAATTATAGATAAGAAAATAGTGATGAAGCTCAATAATATAATTTGATTAACAAAACAAGTTACAATGACATATACATTAATGCCATCCTAAATGGAATTCAAAATAAATCATACCTGAACTGTCGACCATCGAAAATGGTTGAAGGTCCTCGCAACACATCAACGCCACCATTTTCGCAATATTTTTTCGATCACTCGTTTTCGCCTCCGTTTTTTAAAGAAAATTACGAAGAATTCCTCTAGAACTATCCATGTCCCCCAAAGCTAAACATTTGTGAGTGTTAATTGTTGAAGTACCGTTTGTTGACATGTATTGATAAACTACGAAACATGCATTACAAACAACTAAACCTCCCCCCCTTTTTATGTATTTGTTTGATGTTTTAGTTTCATAGACATGTTCAAATTTTTTCCAACAACTTGAAGTAGCCCTGCTTTCTTTCACTAGGTAATACTGAGCAGTTTCACCATTTTTTGATTTTTTAAGTTCGTTTTGGATTGTAATTTTAAGAGAAGCGAGAACGCTTTTGTCCATTTTGGTGTATGACTAGGTTTTGTTTGAATTGTGGTCAAGTTTTTCTAACTTAGATAGCATTCCCATTTATCGATTATTGTTTGAAACATGTGAGTAAGTAAATAATTAGATTTGTCTTGGGAAATTGACGTAATAATTTGATTTCCGCCGATTTATTAACTAATAATGACTACATGTCGCGTGACATTGACATAATAATATGATATATTTGTGGAAACACGGTATAAAACGCATAATTAGCACTTTGCAATAATGTACGATGTATGAGTAAACCAATAATTACGATCTGTCGCGTTATATTGATATAATAATTTGACATAATTTTGGAAACACCGCATAAAGTGTAATAGTAATCAAACTTGTTTTTAAATGGGTATTTAGGTGTTATGATTATAGAGTACTAAATTTGGTAGACGTCCGCGAAAGAATCACGCTATTTGGACTTATATTTTAAAACTTATAGCGATGGGTGTATTAAGGTGACAGCTTGGGGTATAAATAACAGATGGGTATCATTGAAACGGGTTAATGGTCAAATTAGTACCGAAATTTCGCGTGTACGTTTCATAATGTTCGAATGAAACGTTTAGTATGCACGGTGTTTCGTTTCGTACAAATTTTAGTACGAAACGTCACTTTCACTTAAGGGAATTTCGTATGAAGTTTCGCGTGCGAAATTTGTTACGCACGATTTTGCGAAGTCGCGTTTCGTTTGGCGCGCACTTTCGCACGTAAATGTTACGTAGTGAAACGTAACGTTTGATTGGTTAGTAAAGTGCTAAGTAGTTAGTAAGAGATTTCGCACGTTTTTGCATTGGTCAGTCTGAGTCCTTGTTTATCAATGATTGGCTCAGGTAAAAGCCTGTTAAAACATAGCGTTGAATCTGGCCTGGTTAGTCCAGGGCGATGATGGATAAATAGGGAAGTGTAAGAGGAGAGTAGACATCTTTTCCTTTGGAAAAGTTTGTGGAAATTCCGGCTGATCTTAGTCCTGAGCGATTAATACCAAATTGGAGAAAAGGCATTTGTGCATTGAAATCTCTTACTAACTAAATAGTGTTTTAGTAGTTAAGAGATAGAATTATTAAGAGTGGAAAGTAGTGGAAAACACTTTAATAAGAAGGGTTGAGCCACGAGGGCAAGAGACTAAGCTAATGTTATGTGGACAAAAGCTTCTTCTAATTTAAAGTTTACCCTTATGTGAGTGTTGTCCAATGTGGATGTGTATTTTCCAATGTGGAATGAGTGGTTGGGATTGTTTGTAGTAATGGGATTTTCTGAGAGGTAGGAGATCCTGTTACATAAAGTGCATAATTAACACTTTACAATAGATTACGATTTGCGGCCCTTATATTTTTGTAATATTAGCGAAATGAATAGTGTTAGTACCGTGTCAGATTTGCGACGCTAATCATGATGCCACGTACTTCCACGATACCAAAAGTACAAATAACAATAATGTTGGAAAAAAAAGTACATTTTATTTTTTATTTTTTGTTTGATCGACTGTAACCGACCGTTTTTTTTTCCTGGTGAGTCAACCGACCGTAACGCCCGACCCCCAAAATTTGGCAACCGAATCCGTTCCGGATCCGGTGCGGGCGGTCGGTTAACGGTCGGTCACGGTTTCGGTTGACCGTTTGCGACCTCTGCCCGTGTATCATGCCCGTTTACACGCGCATGGACCGAGTCATGTTTATCAAATCGTCCAAGTACTTTTTGTACTATTCAAGGCGTCCGTACGTACATTTGTAGACGCGACCCAAAACTACACAACGATTGACGGAACCCGTTTGCTGACGTCGGCTGAGGGACACGCCGTTTAGTGGTGCAGACGAACAGAAAGTGGGCCTATTTAAAGGTTCAAAAGCGACGATCAACGGTCTATAATTTTTATGTAGATTTATGCTCTTTCGCGTGACGAATGAGTGCTTCCAGAAATAGTGTGACTAATGGCCCGTAACAAAAATAGCACGACGAAAGTTCGTTATGAGATTTGTTTTGTGATTTCGGTTGGATTTTTGAATGTATATATCATGTGTGAAATTTTTCGATTTCCGTTGGTTGCCGTCCTGACACGTATGTTCATTATCCAACGTGTCGGGCTCAAATTTTTCTGTAAATCATTTATAGAAACTTTCGACGCGAATGTTCTGCGAAATACTATCGAACGGTCATTGTTACCTCCCAGAACTTTGGAGAATATTGGCAAGATTCTCTGGAATGTTGTTCGCGTATAAAAACAAAATAAAAAATACGGCATAGTACGGAGAGGTCCAGATTTCTGTAAACAACCTCACTTTACGTCTGATGGAACGCCACCCTAAGTTACAAGTACATGGGAGACATGTCCCCATACTCGTGTATTTTTTTCATGAAATTGAACAACATTGAGCACGTCCAACACGACAAAAAAAAATTTCCTTTGTCTGCCAGAGTGGCCTTTACGTACGCCTATTTTAACCTCATGTACGTTTAATGCCCCGAATCGTGCGAAACTTTTGATTTTTGCTTTCAAATCGACGCATTCCGCATATTGCGGCGGTGAGTCTACGCCCACCAGTACACCGCCAATCGCTATTAGCGTGTACGTTTGATCAGCGTATACTATTATTTAGCGTGGTGTACGCTAATTGGGAATTTGGAAATTTTGGAAGAAATCGATTACTCTAATTAGGAATTAGGGCTTTTTTAAATAGTGTGGATAATTCTATTTGAGAATAAAAAAAAAAAAAAGAAGGACGGGATTAGCGTACACAACGCAAATAGCGATTGGCGGTGTACCGATTTGTGCTCCGCTGAGAAACCACATTTCGTTTTAGGTCGTAAAGGTTCACACGTTCACAAGTGCAAGGAACCGCGGACAGCGGGAACGCCCCTGGTTTATGCTGCTACTGTACGGTAATAACATAGCGTAAAGCGCACGCCGAACGAATTTTTTTAGCGAACTGACACGGCGTAGGATGACATTGCCTCGGAAAAAAACCGGGAAAAAAAAAAAACCCGCGGACGAATCTGACGATAGTCCGGTCGTAAGTTGTGTTATGGGCTTTTCATGTGATCTTCTTAGATCGTTACTTTCATCAACGACCGTCAGATCGTCCAAATCTGACGGTTTAAATAAAAAGTCGCTCAAAACTCATAGAAAAAGATTTTTTTGTCCGTTTTTTTTTTCAAATTTAGACATGACGTTTAATTATCTATCGAACCATGTGCAACTCAACACTGTTACTATTTTATTTCATTTTGCGGCCAATACAATATGGGTCTTAAGGTAGTATTGTAAAATTTACTTACAATAGGCATATTGTATGGGTGTACTGTCACCTACTTTTGAACTATGGTGTAGACGGCTAATAACCACAGTAAACTCGCGGACCATTCTGTGACATTTCCATTTAACCGTGGTCAAAAAGTGGTGTACGATTAAAGAAATGCAAAAGCAAAAACTAGACAGTGTACTCATTGCATTGCAATGATGGATATAAGTTTTTCTTTGGCTTTTTTTTTCTTTTCGTCGTGTCGTTGAAGTCAAATAAGTTTGTCGCACAGGAGGAAGAGTGGGGTATAAAGGATGAAAAAGAGGGCAATCATTATGTAGGAAAACAAGCCAATTGTTTGGTTTGAGACGGAGTCGTTTTACTTTGAAGCTCTCTATTTGCAAAGAGTTATCGTGGACCTACAAGCTGACGTGTACCATTCGTTTTTTCGAATTTTGCCACCAAACAATATTATGAAGGTACTTCTATAATACGCGCCATTTGTCTGCAGTTCAAGAGGGTGACTAACACATGACATGCCATCCATCAGTTTTCAAAGAGTGCATGTTTTTGATATTTCTTTTCTGAGGTAAAAAACTGGGAAGAGGCTCCTTACAAAAAGTTCCAAAACATTTTTAGTCGAGTGAAAAGAGAAAAAACAAACAATTTCTCTTTTTATTGAGTGTGGTTTTTTTTTCTTGGTAGTCTGAAGACCTCACAGAATAAGCACCGAACCATCTTTTTGCTCTATTTCAGCATTAAATTTTGATTCTCCTTAAAATAATCTATTAACAAACATGCACCACAACGAATGTTATGAAATGCCAAAAAAAAAAAAAAAAAAAGACTGGAAAAGTAGCCGCGTCCTAAGAAAAGCATTCCATTTCCTCACCCATTAACTCAATCCTTAGTTTCTCTGCAGTAAAGCCCTAAAAAAAAAAAACCCTTAAGAAACTGTGTTTCCCCTCTATCACGTGAACAGGTCATTTATCGGTTTATTGTAAACGTTCGCAGCGTTCCATGCGTGTTTCCAGCGTTTTTTCAACGTTTTTTTTGCATTATTCCTTAACTGCTTCAAAACTGATTCTAATGGGACGCCTACCAAAAATTGTGAAAAAAATGCTCAAGTCACCACTAATTATCCACTGTCCTAACAAAACTGCCTATGCTTCGTATTGTACAAATTGCTCGAGCTTCGTGACAATCTCCTCTTGGTTCCCAAAAATGGGTTTCTCCTTACTCAACCAGTTCGACACCCCTCTCCTCCCCACTATCCCCTCCGTTTTCCCTATTCCCATCTCCTTTCCATGTACCGCGACTATACGATATATACAATTTTTCAACACATCCTCCATGGCCCCCACTGGCTTCGGGGGTACAAACTGTGTTTTGTCAACATGCTCTGAACCGAACAAAAAGTAAAAAAAATACGAATTTGATGGCCCAAGCCAGCTCCGCCTCATCCACGCAAAAGTACTACTTGGTCTACGAGAAGTACACAAATGGTCGGAAAGAGCCTCCACTGCTAGAAGACAAGAAAGGAGAGAGGAAACCACGAGGCTATTGCTGTGAGTCAACTGGGCGGCTCCCGTTTTATCCTCGGATCGAGATCGAGCCGTCAGAGTGGAGGACACTCGGGCAGACCACGAAACCAACTGGGAAAATGGAAAAATTCCAAAATCAGAAGGTTTATAGAAAAACAAAGAATGGAAAAAGGGAAAGGTGAAGAGAAAGGAAAAGGGAGTGAAAAGGGGAAGTAAGTTTGTGGCACCATCAGACTGGAGGAAGTTTTGGCAGACCACGGAACCAACTGGAGAATATAAGGGAGTTGTATGAGAGAGTGAGTGAAAAAGGGAAAAGAGAATTAAAAGATAAAGTTAGTCAAAAGGGAAAATAAGTTAGTCAGAAGGGAAAGTGGAAAAAGACAGTGAGTGAGACCTTTTCCTAAGTCAGACTTTTTCTTCACACAAAGGCACATAGGGGCCTCCATAAATCTCCCTCTCCCTCTTTCCCTTTCTGATGATCTCTACTTGGCCCTCTCCTTCTCCCACTTGCTGAAGAGACGATAGACAATCACTGGACATTTCATGCCCTTTAAAGAGAAGAAAAAATTATATATATTGTGAAGAGAAACTACCATTAATCAGTCGCAGAAAATGAAGGTCAATGAAAATCAGACAACACACATAAACATAGGCAGTCCTCACAAAAAAATCTGTCCAGGATAATGTACCGGAATCGAGAAAGAACCACACCAAAGTTGGCAGGTCAACCAAGGTAAACCATGTATTGCAATAGTTTTTGAAGAGCAAACGGAAAAAAAGATCTCAAAAAGATATTTACTTAAACAACAAACCAACGAGACTGAAACCCACCCGAACAGAATTGGTAACACTTTCACACGAAAGGGAGGAAAAAAGTATGGAAATGGGAAGAAAACAACTAGCTAAACTATTTACCTGATAGTCTCCAAACAAACAGTTGATCGTGTTGACCGTGATAGTGACATCACGCCTAGTCTTGTCTCCCAAAACTGCCGTGATTCTTTCCGTTAACAAATTCAAATTTCCCACACAGGAATCTATGACCCTCTTATATGTCTCGCTGAGGTCAAAAAGGGCCGATCTCCTCCAAGCATCCACATTGGTCTCAGCCACCTCGCACAAATCATAAGTTGCCAGGTGGCGTAACCACGGTGCAAAAAAGCTCGTTCCGTTGAACTCCAAAGCCGTCAACAGTTTGGCGTTGGGAGATCTATCGGCTTCCACGGAGCCCAAAGGAGGACTGAACCGGTGTCGCTCGGTGAAGACAATCTGACCGGAAATGAAAGAGTGAGAGAGAGAGGAATAGAGAGAGCCAAAGAAAACATTAAAAACAGAGTACCTCCCATTTTCGCATGTTCAGACAAAACTGATGTTTAGCAACAGTGGAAGAGATGCTAAAAAAAAATGGAAAAGAAATGCATCTTCGTGGAGATGGCGAAACAAAACAAAACAAAAAATACAAGAAAGATTATGGGCGTGAGGCTCTTACCTCCATCAAATGGTCTCCTAATTGCCAACAGAAAAGGACGAAAGAAGTTGACAACACATTCTTTGCCAGCCTCGTCGTCCATGTCTTTCTGTTGACTTTCCCAGAGCCTTCAACAGTCAAAATCAACACCTCTTCAAAAAAAGCTAAAACAGGTGCCCATTTCCACGTGAAAGAAACGCATTCGAAAAAAGCCCTTTTTAATCGAAAAAAAAAGAGTCGCTGTTGGTCCATTTAACATCATTTACGCACCATGGTTGGAGTTTCCCCAATTTTCCCAAACCCAAAAAAGTAAAGTTAAAAGAAAGAGGGAAAAAAAACTTGCAGTGTAAGCATTTAATGGAGTCTATGTGGGGCAACTTTTTGAATTTGTTTATATATAGAAGGAAGAAAAGGATAACAGTTTAAGAAAATGGCAGAAGAGATCCAGGATGAAAATAAAGGACCAAGATGGAAAAATTAAAACCTTTCATTAACTTACTTATGTTTGGTGAAGTCATCCAATATTTTAAAACTAAATTCAAATACGGGAAAACCTTACGACACTTGAGCACTAAAATTAGACCAATAGAAAATAAACCACTATCAGCATTAATAACATTAATTTGGTGCCGTTTTTTTGCTCCCTGAACATGAAATAACGTTAATAATACAGTTTTCTTGATTCATAACACTGCGGTCTCAAATCGTCCACGTCATAAGGAATTAAATTGTAAAAATGTTATAAAACATTAAAGCCCACACTATTATGTTTCTAAATGCTAATAGCGATTCGCAGTTTAGTTCCGATGCATAGGGTCGAGGCTCTACTTAGAAGTTTCAGATCTTTCCATCGTATTATTAAGCAAAACCAGAATGACATATCAAAATATCTGAACAAAAAGATGAAAGAAATTCATAAATTTTCAAAATTTCTCAGATTTTTTAAAGATCTGGCCATGCTAAGAAAAAAAGGCTGCAAATTTTCCAAATCCAGCGGTTCGAGATTCACTTCAAAAATTCAAAAGCTTCCTTACAATTTTGCAACCATTAACAAACTATAATTAATAAAAAGTATAGTGCGCCAGTGGCCTTTGATTCATCGCAATTTGATATCATTCCATTATCAAACCGAAGCTACAGGGTGAATCGCTATTAGCGTTAAGAAAAAATAGTAGCAGGACTCTATTAGTGTTGATAATTATGTTCGAATAACTTGCACAATTGTGATCCACACGTTAAAAACAAAAACCGAGTAGTTTTGTGTTCATCATGCAAAAAAAAAAGGACCGAATTGATGTTATTACAGCGTATAGTAATTCACGGTGTACATGGATGTGGCAGAATACTTGACAGAAATTGCGACAGCTGGGATTCGACGCAGGAAGAAAATCAGTCGAATTGTACTTTGCCCAAAACTTTCCGTCCCTCTCCCTCTCCCTCTACCTTCCCCTCTCCCTCCCCCTCCCCCTCCCCCTATGAAGCAGGAAGCATCGGCCAGCCTTTCCCCTCCATGTCCACTCCTCGGCCACCAGCCCTTGGTCGGCTCTCACGCTTTTGTGAACCCAAAACTTTATTTACATTCGGCATCGCGACAAGTAGGGTTTTATGGGAGTTTTCTGGTTGTCAGCGTTTCAAGGGTTCAGGATTTTGCGTGACATGGTTGTCTTACTCATTTTTTTACTGCCAATTTCTTGAACATTGCCACTAACCTAATTAGAAAAAAAAAGGGACAACGCCTCAAAATTGCTTAAACTGATAGCCCAACAATAGCATTTACAACCTTGAAGAGTCTTTGGAAGCTTCCACCTTTCACCTCTAGAAGTTTCAAATGACGGCAATGCTCGCTGATGATTTTTTTTTGTCTTTATTTGTTTTTTTTTTTTTGGTGTATAGAAGGATAAAACGTCTTAAAGAATGAAACACTAAATAGTCGTTTCTATCTGTCCCCACATTGGCTATTTATTTCTTTGGTTTTCACTACTTATGATTAACAATTTGCAAGTTTTGTCATGATCCTTAGGCTATAAAACGCATTTTTTATAAACGTTTAGCCAAAACTTATAGGGAATTTTAATCCAATAATTCCTTTGACTCCAAAATTTTAATCAAAATCGAGAAAAAAAAAAAAAAAAACGATATCAACAATGTCTCAAAACTTCCAGCAATTGAAGCTAAAAAAGGGAAATCTAGACGAATTTTCTCCCAATTCTCTTCAGTTGAACTATAAATTTTGATACGATTGTGCAATAATACAATAGCATAATTGAAGATATTACAATAAAAATATTATATTATGTCGTAAGACACGTTTTCAAATTTATGCTGTATAAGGAATTGAATTACATTGTGGAACATGATATAACATGATGTAAAAACATGGTATGTGCGCATCACACGTGTGAGCCGCGCTTGAGCCTTACCTGGATGATAGGAAATTTGATCATCCAATGACAGAAGTACACGTGGCGCACAGCATAGAAAACGCCCAAAATAACTCCCGCAGGCAGCCAGGAGGGCCGATCTGACAGGCTGTCAGTCGGCGGCAGAAGAGACAAAAAGAATCGAGTGGCCATGTAGGAAGCAGCAGTGCACAAAACGACAAAAGACAGTCTCCGAATCAACCCCTCCCATCTGCCACGTGTCACCTCCTCTCTCTTTATTCTACCTCGCTTTTTCTCCTCGTCTTCAGAAAGCGGCAACCTGCGCAAAATCCAGCTGGCAAGGTCTCCTAAACCGGCCGCACGTGTGAAAGAGGGCTGTGAGGAGAGGGCTTTGGCAGAAAGAAAACAGAATTCAGCCAATAGAGCAAGCAGTACGGCCATGGCGGAATTGGCAGAGAAAAGAGATGCGAATGACAATCCATGATGGAACCATGGCGGAAAGAGCCAAAGGAGAAGAGCGAAAAAGACAAAGCTAAGGTGATACACTAGGGTCTTCTGCAACCGACGAAGGATGATGACGTCAGCATGATTCATGGTGTAGAAGGCGGGAATTGAAAAGATGAGAGACAATACTGGCTAAGAGGGAGAGGCGGGAAAAGGAACCAGAAAAACACAAAAAATGGCACAGAGAGAAGGTTTAAGCGATGAACGTTTTGAATTTGGAAGCAAATTGTTGCTGTGACCCTTTTCAGTTTTCCAAGTTCCACCTTTTTAATTTGCAAGCGTTTTATTTTTTTAAGATCGAACTTTTAAAGTGCGTGCACTCCAGGCTGCACTAAAAGCATAGTTGGTCAAATCTTATTTTACGCACGATTCAAAACAAGCGAATAAGGGTGAAGTTCCATCATACGTTTCTGTAACTGTACGGCAAACTCTACAGACCGGGTCAATTGATAGCTGGTTCCCACCGGAGCATTTGTAGCTTTTTGCCCATTCCGATGATTTTCCGAAAACTCATCGGAAAACGGGTGTCGTTCACACCAAAATTCTGGCACGTAACTCCGATCGAATGTGTCCTATGACACGTCACACGCTTTGACGTCATCAAACAAAGGCGCGAAAACAAACCTGTAGATTTTCAAACTTACCTCTGCTGATTTTCAAACTTATCTCTCCTTTCAGCAGTTGCCTCTTTTACTAGATTATTGGCCGCCATTTCCGCCTGTTTGTATGCCTCCGTTCCGTTAATTTCAAAACATTCCAGGTTTTCGTCTCTCACCACCGTATCGGTGTCTACTTGTGGTTCTTTTTTGCTTGGTAAGGTACACCGTGAATCGTTATTAGCGTATTGTACGCTATATCGGCACCCCGAAATTTTGACATTGATACACGAAATACAATGATTGAATCTAATTTATCTTTGACATTAAATGCGGTACTTGTAAATTAGCGTCAATGGTTTGACCGTACTGAATGCATGAATAGTGTGGTGTACGGAAGTAGTTTGATAGTACAACATTGTACTTCTTTACCGGAATCCGTACGGAATTTGTGGTTATCTTATGTCGGTCGCATACATAGCTGCGCTTACAAAAATTGTTGAGTCGAGTTTGCAAAATAAACGTTCGCATACATTCAGACGTTCGTTTTTGTGTGTTATAGTGTGAACGGATAACATGTGCACATGGTAAAAACTGTCCATGTTACGTAAGCGTAATGTTGCGTACTTACACATGTTCATCGTCGCGTTAGAGTTAAGTCTAATACGTTGCCGTATTAACTCTATTTGAGATATTGCAAAAATAATAGTGTATATATTTACACTATTACAGGGTCAAAAAGAAACATAACGGTAATCCAGACCTTTAAACCAAAGAGACGCTTATTAGAGTTAAGTATGACCCTAAAATGGGTAATGTTTCACAAAACGACAACAAATTACTGTCACATTGTAAAAAAATTAGAGTAAAGTTACAAAATTTAGGATTGAAGAAAAGCGGCGCCTAGAAAACGGCAATTGATATCAAACCAACGGCAAATGCGGAGAGAACACAAAAAATAGATTTTGTGTTCTGACTAATCCCAACCACATCTTCGTCCTCTGGTGGGTGAATTCAGAATCTCGCAGAGCCATTTTCACATGACGCCGCCATTTTTTCGGCAAGATACGGATCGTCTCCCCGCCACCTCGCTGAGTCTCGCGACATCCATCGACTCCATACCTCATTTTAGGGTTTACAACAGTATTAGGGTACACAATAATATGCCGAAACAACAAGAGGAATCGCGCCATTACCGTCGCTATAAATTTTAGTGTTTATGAAGGGTTTTTCGGTAAGTGCGCATTTCACCGTGTTTGTTCATATCTCTCGCTCCCTCTACCTTCTTATTCTTCCTCCTGTTTCATTCTCTCTCCCTTTTTATCCTTTTACCTCTTCATTTTCGCATTGTCTAACACTCACATTCTTTCCCACTTCATTTGCTTACCTTTCTCCCTCACTATGTTCTCCCCTCTCTCTCTCACTCATTTTGTCCCATTCCCTTTCTCTAATCTTCTCTCTCATTCCCTTCCTCTCACTGTTCCGTCTCTCTTTGTCCGTCATATTTCACTGTTTATTTGTTGAGCCCATATACCCCCTACTAATCCGTTATCTTCCTCTCTCTTTCGTATGTAAAACTATCATCTTTGATGAACTTCTATCCGACGGCCGTTGTATTGGGGAGCATCCTACGGCAACATGTGATCGTAGGGAAGAAGAAAGCATCATTTTGAAGGTGTTGGACAGGATGACAGTTTCGAGAGTAAACCTTGGGGAGCTTTGCATAGATCTGTATTTGTCGTCACCGATCGTTGCTAATTAGTTAGTGTGTGTAATATTACCAAATTGTTAAATTATTTTTAAGGGGATTTCCGAGCTAGAGGTAGAAACTTTAAGAATTATGTTAGAACATAGAGTTTTGTTGAATATTGTAGATTAATAGGCTTATATTTTTGTTTTAGTTTAACGTTGTGAAAACGATATCATCGTGAAATATCCAAATTTTGTATTTTTTTTCCCAATGTTGTTAATCAATGATTTTATTAGTGTCAACTTAGTATATATATTTTTATTAATAATGTGTTTTTTTACTTGCTTTCATGTTGTACCGATGACTTTTTCGCATTGGAATATATTAAATCTCGGTGTCTTTTCGTTTGTGTATCATCTGTATACGTTGAAAATATGCATTATTCTTTTTATCACCGCGTATATTACTTGAACTTTGCTTTTCCTACATGGAATATTTTGCTTTCACCATTCAATCCAGTTTTTATGGTTTCAGCCTTGTCAAAATTGATATTTTTGCCATGGTAAAAACCTTGTTACTGGTTCAAAGCTTTAATAATATCCACCTAATATGAAAACTGACGGTTCACGGACCAGCGACGAACCAAAATCGCAGCGGTAAAGCCATACGAACAGAGAAACAACGCTACAATGAATCCATGATTTGCATTCAGCGACGAGGCAATGTTTGCTTTGTCGGAGATAATGGTGATTCACTTTCGCCGCTGGATTTCCACCCAGCGACAAGACAATCTCTGCTTTGTCGAAGATGATACAAAAACTGTTTCAAAGCTGGATTTTCGTCCAGCGACGAGACACTCTGCATCGTCGAAGATGATGCAAAAAATGTTTCAAAGCTGGATTTCCATCCAGCGACGAGACACTCTGTGCATCGTCGAAAATGAAGCAGAAACTGTTTCGTCGCTAGATTTCCATCCAGCGACGAGACAATGCATCGTCGAAAATGATGCAGAAACTGTTTCGTCGCTAGATTTCCATCCAGCGACGAGACAATGCATCGTCGAAAATGATGCAGAAACTGTTTCGTCGCTGGATTTCCATCCAACGACGAGATAGCCGCTGCTTTGTCGAAGATGATGCAGAAGCAACTTCGCTGCTGGGTTTCCATCCAACGACGAGATAGCCGCTGCTTTGTCGAAGATGATGCAGAAGCAACTTCGCTGCTGGGTTTCCATCCAACGACGACATTGTCTCTACATCGTCGAAGATCGTGTTGAAGCAGTTTGAAAGCTGGATCTCTAAACAGCGACGAGAAGTTATCGTCGCTGAAAGGGCAATCATTAACTATGTACGTGAAAATGCTGTAAAAATTATGAACTTCCTACGTGGATGATGAACCAGCGACGAAGTATACTCGTCGCTGATTAGTTTAAGGGGTACAATGCAGCAATATATATAATTCCATGCTACATGTATACTCGAATATTTAACACCACATTAACATCATCTCTACGTAAATACACAATATATTTTATAAATACATCCAATTCACATTAAGCCAAACATGTAAACTTCAAAAATACCGAATTTATATTATCCCATAATAAAACCATACACACATAAAGATTGTTTTTTTCCTAAAAAGTGAATTAATACTAAACTTCATGGACCGTCTACATTAATCTGCCACGAGTACGACTACTACTCCCGCTATAATTAAACTACCATTCTCAAACTAACATTAAAAACAAAAAAAAACAATACGTAGTTATATTATATCTTTAAAACTCGTTGCCGCTCATCCCTCCCTCGCTGAAAATGCTATCTTGCTGACTGTCGGCATCTTCAATATTTCGGAGGAATTCTCTTGCCCTTGGGCAAGGAGGTTCCACAACCTCTCCTTCGAAGTGGTTGCGATACTTGGTGATTATGTCTTGCAATTGATGTGTGAGCATGTCTTCTTCCCACCGTCCGTCACGTAAAGATAGGCCACATTGAATCATTGCTTTTCGCGCGTAACTCATCCCGTTTTTGTCTCGCATCGCGTTAACTTCTCGGATAGAATCCCGTGCCAATTTTAGAAAAAATGCTTTACCCGGTCCCACCAATTTTCCGGACCATCCAAGGCTCGAAGGTTTAGCCCATTGCCCGGTTTCAATTCCTTTCGCCTTCCAACTGTCCCATATACGGCTCCATACGTCCTTGATTTTAGAGATGACAAAAGAGTCCGCCGGTTGAACAAGGTGCGTAGCATTAGGTGGAAAATAGTGTAAAACGGTGTTTTTGGCCTGTAGGACTCGCTCCAACTCATCGGACGTATTATGACCTCCACAGTTATCCAAGAACATGATTTTTTGTCGTCCTTCCCAATCCCCTTGATAAGACCTTGTCTCTTCGAACCACTGTGGGAACACCGTTTTGTCTTTCCAACCCTTTGGACCGGTCCGGTAACAAACACCTGAAAATATAAAAATTCAACAAAAAGAAGACAAAATTAACTTTTTATTTTGCTTGCGTAATTTTGCCTTATAGGGAAAGTAATCTACGTGGACCATAGGTAGCTTGTAATAGGAGTCATTGTTTGAGATAAGAGAAGTTAGAGAGTTAATGAACGAAAATAACGTAAATTTGTAGTGGGGGAGAAAGGGAGGAGGTATGAGAGGGCGAAGTAGAGAGATATACATATAAGATTAGACACAAATATGAGATGGAGATAAATAGAGAGACCTTAATCAAAGACAAACATACATCAAAATAAAAATGAAAACATTAGATTTGTGAGAAAAAACTCACCCGGGACAGTGTCCGGTAAACCTTGTATCGGGTAACTCCTCCCACGATTTGCAAAAATAATCATTGGGTTTTCGATACGAGCGTTCACCCCACCAGTTATTCGCACCATGAGAGTCATGGATTCACCTCCTCCCGCGACGTCGGCGTATTTCACCACATCATCCCCTCGAAATCCCAAAGTCTTTCCATTGTCGGTGTTGACGATCACATGTGTTTCATCCATGTTTTCCACTAGGTCTTCGTTGAAAATTCCTAGTATACATGCAACGGCAAACCAAAACAAACAAATTTCATACTTTTTTAGTATATGTCGTTAAGTAGGGAATACAACGAAAACAAAACACATTTAACAAAAAAAAATGCATCATTAAAAGATATTCATAATGTAGGGTGACTCACCGGATTCAAACCCTCGCTTCAGCACGCCCATGTGGAAGGCCACGGTACGCTCAATGTATTCCTCTTTCTCGGGTGAGCATTGTAGTTTACCCTTTTGTGCCCGCACAACGATGTTGTGCTTCTCTTGACACCTTTGCACCCACCTTTTATTTATTACCGGATGTATTTCGGACCCGTCCTTGTTGAACCATTCCGGTCCGTACTCTTTCCTCCGTTCTCTTATAATGTCCCTTGCGATGTCCCCTAGAATTGTGGTGGACATCTTCATACCCGCTTTTTTAAAACGTTCAAAATCGGAAAGTAACTCTTCGTGTATAACTGTCACCCAAGCGGCTTCCTTCCTTCCTCGTCCCGGCAAAGCCTTGGTAACCGCCACCGATCTCCTCCCGAAACCAGAAGAAGAGAATGTTCGGGTTGTCTCTCGTATTCCGTCAAGCGTATTCCTCCTCTCTATCCACCATCGCTTGGCCTTTTGATACTCTGTACATAATACACAATGTAAAAGATTAAATGAATTTCATTATGTATCACTTCATTATTCACAATGGTAAGCAATATAGCAAATTAAAGTGACAGTAAAGAGATGCGGGAATATTTAGCGACGAAGTGCTACTCTCGTTGATTCAACGACGACAGAATTTTTTTATCGTAAACGACGTTGATACGTAGTCGTTTGCCGACCACCAATGAAAATTCGACACTTCAGCTACGACAATGTCTCGTCGTTAAACCGGGAACGAGAATTAACAAATACATTGCCGACATCAGCAAATCCAAAGGTAAGAGTTAACGTTAAATTATCATTCACAAGGCTAGAAAATGGAAGAAATATATTAAATTTATACACGTATGGAAAAAATAAAAAACAAACAAAACATTGGGATATGCAATGTAGGGTGAGGGAGAAATCGGGATACCTCTCTGTCGAATGAAGGCCATGAAATAGACCTTCATCATCTCGCATCAACGACGCCTAATTCCCGCAAGCTCTCGAGTGAGATTATTAATTAAGCGACGAACCTCTCTCATCGCTAATTCTTGAGCCTCCACCCGCCGATTGAGATTTTCAACTTCATTCTTCAATTGCTCCAATTCCGGCGGTGGAGGGGGCTCATCGACATGTGGGACTCTCGGAATTTCCCAAAGGTACGTACGCCTACTTGCACATTTCGGAAGCGTTGTAAAACTGCACTTCGAGCCTCTAAAAATTCGTTTAGCTCCGGAGTACGAGTTGCACGACGTAGAATGGTGAATAACCGTGGATCCCAAGGGTGATAATGCCGCACTAATTCCGGCACATCGATTTCGAATCCGATCGGTCGACGTACAATCCATGTAAAACGTTCATCATTAGGCTGAAAATGCCTAATGTAAGGGAAATTTGAAGCATGGTTGTACGATGCGATGTACAACCATGTTGGGTGGGCGGGGACATCCGGAGGGATGTCTAGAATTTCCGGGACCGGGTTCAAATTCCGTACGAGAGGCCTAGCCTCCCCATAACGCCAATAGTCCGGCCACTCCTCGACCGGGATGTAGTGGGCCGCCGATGGTCGGAAGCCATCCATGGCCTCGTCTCCGACGGGAGGCGGAAAAAACCAATCGGGTTCTTCCTCTCGAACGGGAACTTGACGGTCGGCCAGAATTTGAGGTGGTTGTACCGCCACGATAGCTCTTTCGCGGTTCGGTGAAGGGGGAAAAACAACAACCTCGTCTTCGTCTCCATATTCTTCCTCCATGCGCCTCTCCAAGCTCTCCGAAGATTGCTCGTCCGAGGTTGTGGGATCGTCCTCGTATTTCGTCACCGGAATGTCCGACGATTCGGTTTCTTCCGGCACTTCCTCCTCTTCCGTAGGCTCTTCCCCGTCCTCTATAGGCTCGTCCGACGCGGTTCCCGAGGGGTCGTATTCCTGGTCTTCTTCCTTACCCCCTTCTACTTCGCGGACACCTTCTTCCTCGGCTCCAACCCCTTCATCCGGAACCCCCCCCTCCGGCACACTTCTCCTTACTACCCTCTCCGTCCCCGTCCCTTCCCTCCCCACCCCCTCCGGTTCCTCCATCTCCTCTATTTCGGCACCCGATTCCTCCCCCTCCCTCAAAACCAACTCCATTCCAACCCTTTCCCCACCACCCTCCTCCGGTTCAACCCTATTCCCTAATACTCCTCCGGTTGCCCCCCTCTCTCGAACTACCACCTCCGCTCCCGGTATCTCATGCCCAAGCGCCTCCTCTTCCAAACTTTGCCTTTCTTCCGCCCCCTCTATTTCCTTCTCCCTGACCAGTTCCGCCCCTTCCTCACGTTCTCTTTCAATATCCTCCCCTACCGCTATCTCCCTTTCTTCCCTAAACTGTTCTATAACCGCCTCCCTTTCCCTCACTAAATTCTCCCCTCTAGGTATATGACCCCCTACCTCGGTTTCATTTAGTCGTGTACGATATCGTCGCTGAATGGCAGAGCGAAGTCGTTTGAATGGTCGTCGGCCGCCCTCCATGGAGAAAAAAAACAATCGCTTCCCGGGAAACAAAGTAGTTACACAATTAAGGGTGAAAAAAACAACCTAAAAGAGGCACTTTTGGTTTGATCTTTACTTAGATCTCGGTGCTATAACAACCTAGACAACTATTCACCGACGGAAAATTTAACCGTTGGCCCTACGAAGTTATAGAATCGACATCCAAGCGACGACACAATGTCGTCGAGCGTTCAAATATATTCGCGTTTCTTAACATGGAATCGACGAAACAACGTTGACGCCCGCGAATGATATTCAAGTATACCAGCGTTGGATTGACTGAACTGATGTCGTCGGTGGTTTAGTCGAAACGACGAACCACTGTCGTGCGTCATTCGCACTTTCGACAAAACGAGGAGTCCTCATACATTCAATGAATTTGTCGAACCCATCATTGAAGCGACGACACGATGTCGTCGCATACACCGCGACGAACCACTGTCGTCCGTCATTCGCACTTTCGACAAAACGAGGAGTCCTCATACATTCAATGAATTTGTCGAACCCATCATTGAAGCGACGACACGATGTCGTCGCATACACCGCGACGAACCACTGTCGTCCGTCATTCGCACTTTCGACAAAACGAGGAGTCCTCATACATTCAATGAATTTGTCGAACCCATCATTGAAGCGACGACACGATGTCGTCGCATACACCGCGACAAAGAACCTTCGTCGCTAATACGCTGTCCCCACAAAGAAATCGTAGGACACGATAAAAGTAATACCAAAATATAAAAAGACAATGCATACCAACCGACAACATAAATAAACACGCACTAATGGCGAGGCAATGACAAGTTAGGATGTACATTGAGAAGGAAAGTAGGCGGTCCAACATATTACTTGTATTGTAGACTCCGGTAAAATGCTCGGGAAACTTCCTCAACGTCCTTGGAATGAGTTCTTTCTCCCCGTTATTTTCGCAATCCCTCAGCATCCAGTTTATAACTTGCAGCCGTGTTACCTTAGTCGACACATGTTGAACTTTCCTGTGAGGAACACGTCCTCTCGAATTGGCCAAGGACGGAAAAAACCCTTCCACAATGGCCGTCGGGTCAACCGAGGTTTCGACTTCCGCCTCACTCCCTTCCTCGTTCGGAAATGCGATTTCCTCGTCGACCCTTTCCATTTCTTCATCTTGTTCAGACTGAGCGTTACGTGGATTGTTGATGTTATTAGCAGAAGTGGCTCCCCAAATTCTATTAAGGGTCCACATAATTTAAAAACCTTAATATCTCCTAAAAAATAAGAAATAAGAGATGCCGAAAGGAAGAAAATGGCAACCCAAGCAAATGAGGAAGAAGTGGTGATAGTGTCGACTTCACTATCACAAATTCATTTATATAATACACTTGATGCAACCGAAAGTGAATTTTCGCGGTAAAAATGGAGGGATTTGCCATTTTAAAAATTTCGTTAAAAATTCAAATTTTGAACTTTATTATGCCTTTCAAATTTTAAATATTTAAAAACGCGGGAATAGAAGCGGGATTACGTAAAAAATGTTTCGATTTGGCAAAATATTTCAAAACTGACGTCGTCGATGAAAAGTTTTTCGCGCCATGGAAAGACCTCCAGCTTACAGTGCGTACGGCAAAAAGATGATGGAAAAAAAATGCGGCGTGGTAACCCTGAAAAACGGTTGTTCTAACGTCACGAACGAAAACTGCCCAACTTTAGGAATGCGTGGATAGTAAACATGCCACGTGTTTTCGGCAACAGCCAATGATGATCTTCCAACGAAGACTGATCATCTTTCGTCGCCGTATTACCGCCAATTAGAATTAACATGTATCCTAATAAGCGGTTTTTCTTCGTTACACAATTAATTAGAATTAAACGTGATACTAATAAAAGGCTTGTTCGACGTCTGATCTAAGTAAACGTATCGTTAATACACTTATGTCCCAATATTACAATACATTATTCTAATAAAGCAAGCCGCCCGGCACCTTATTAAGGTTAAGGGTCCATATTTAACGTCATACAAAGGTCGTTCTCACCGCGTACGACAACGATATTTAAATCAATCGCTGGGTTCACTGTAAGTCATGTGAAACGAAACGTAAACATGGATTGCATGTTGCTATAGTTGCGTTCTATAAACAATAACAAACTGAAATAAATGAACGTATTATAGTTGTACGGTTACATAGCGTATTGAGGTAACTGCGTTTTACAACCCCGAAGCATAGAATCGACTGTATGACGCGACAATGTACGTTTCGTCCTATGTTGTCCTTGGACCTATTTTACTGTAATCATATTCACCGCGTGCGAAACAAACGTTTATTAGAGTCACGAATGAACTTAAGTGAAAGTACACATAACCGTACATTTCGACGGTTTTTACTCGTACCTATTTTAGTGTATAATTATGCACGGTGTAATGATTGAGTATTCGCAAACCCAAAATAGAATTATGGATTATTACAGTGGAAGGACGCCACGTCGTACGGATTGTCAAATTTTGTACTTCTACCTATTTTACCGTACATGCTACGACGGCGGATCCTGTATACCCAAATTAGCGTTATGGAGAAATTACAATAAAACATTTTTTTGAAAATGGTATTGATACACAAATTAGCGTAAATGACACTAAATCATTATATACACTAATAATTTCTATACGCTAATAACGATTCACGGTGTACTTAACTTTTACCTTATCTTTTTTTTAGTTCATTGTTTATACACTGTATGATTTCAGATGTATGTGAGTCGATGTTCCATCACGTAGAGTCTGTAAGCCACGCGTTCTAAATTGAATGGCGCCACGCAAGCTACGATCCGATATTGAATATCTTACAGATTTTAAACACTGACAAACTTAACTTCAAATCTTTACTTTCGTACCATGTACATGCGTACGAAGTAATCATACGATAGAACTTAGGGTAACCTTCCATCAGGCGAAAAGTGGGGTTGTTTACTGGAGAAAGTACCGTTCCGTACTAGGCCGTACTGTTTTTTTTTTTTTTTTTCAAAAGATGTTTACTAAAAATTCGTTGAGATTCTCCAGACTTCTAGGAGAGAACTACCACCGTCCGATTTTCAATTTTCGACGCAAACGCTTCTTGTTTCCAGTACGTAGCTAGTCTCCTCCAACTGTCCTCGAGAGGAGAGTTTGTGATTACTGGACGCGTGTTTTGGTCCACTTGTAAAGTCAGAGTCGATCCACGGCAGACGTGAAGTAATAAACTTACATGTGGCAATTGGAGTGTACCGTGTGACATGAAAGCCAGCATGTTCGACGACAAAAAAATCTTGGTTGTATGGTCGACGACAAAAAAAAACTTTGTTTGTAGGACATCCTGTGACGTCTCCTTCATAAATGTGCGATACAGCGATTTACGTACAAATGGTACATCCTTGGACATTTGTACAAACTTTAATTTTGCAACGGTTTTCGTGGCTGTTGATACCACAACAACCGTAAGAACGTTCAGATTGTACATTAGCGTGAAGCTACTAGATATTTTAATCGGCGTCCGCCCGTACACATACGCAGCTGCGATTTTGTCCTTTTGGAAATGATGATTATTCCTGGGCGGCTCAAAAGGTCCTACGTGGTACCAATCGCAATCTAACACCTCATTCACTGGCACGACCTGATGGAAGGGTGCTACAAATTTTACTCCCAGTAAACGTGTTCGTACGATTATTGGGAACGCCTGATGGAAGGTTACCCTTATATACTTTTTGCAGACGCCAGTCTATACGCCAGCTCATTTTTTAGGGTTTCAGTTTTCGAACATAACGAAAGTCCTTTGAGAGAAATAGTGTGACGAACAAAAGTTACCGAAAATAGCATGACGAGGGAATGTTACGAAATTTCGTTTTTATTTTCGGTTGTATTTTGGAAATCGCGTGTCATGTGCAAATCTTAATATTTTTCGTTGGTTTTCCATCATGACACGTAGCTTAATTGTCTAGCGTGTCACGATTTTTTTTTCCTGTATCTGCCAACCCACCTCCTCGAGGTGGGTTGACAATTACAGAATAAAATGAAGCGAACTCCTCGCAGATGAACATCCGACGGCCAGTATTACCTCCAAGACCTTCGAAGAGTATCGACAAGATTCTCTGTAATGTGGTTTTTCTTATAAAAACGAAACAGGCGGTACGATTTGGTACGGAGGGTCGCGGATTTCTGTAAACTACGCCACTTTTCCCCTAATGGAACGTCACCCTAATACGTAGAAATCGGAGAGGTCGATTTGAAAAAAAATGTTAATGATGGTGATTCCGTACTATTCCGTACATGTAACAAAATTGACTTTTTACATGTACCGCAGTTTGTACATTTCTGTACATTTTCCGTCTCTTTCCTAATAGTCCGTACATTTTCGGTAGAATTCCTTACATTTCCCGTAAAATTTATGCTCAGTTTACCAAACAGAAAGTACTAATAAGTGCAATGTATCTTTACGTCAAATTTCGTACATTTGTGTACAAACCGTACAGTTACCGTAAAATACCGTACAGTTCCCGTAAATTGTTATTTCAGTTTACCAGACAGAAAGTACATCGCATTTTTTTGCGATTTTTTAATAAGTCATGAATAATACGTAAAAATCTAAAAAAATGAAAAAATCGTGCGATTTGAACAACTATGACTAAAAGCATAGTTGTTCAAATCGTATTTTATGCACGATTCAAACGCGCGAATTATACGTAAGTAACACATTGAACGATTTGAAAAAAATGTGAAAATCGTTAAAGAATCTACATTCGTGCTATTCCCTACATGTAAACAAAATTGTATTTTACATGTACCGCAGTTTGTAAGTTTTCCATTAAATAAGCGCTAAAAATTGTACGTATTTAGATTGATATCAAACATCAAGGGAATTGATCATGACAGTGACTGTTTTGGTTGCGCACAGTCACTTACGTCATTTTGTCAAAAAATATACGTTTAAAGTACATATTGGTACAAATAATTGTACCGTTGAGTACAAATTTGACGGTCAATCGGTTGGACAACTTTGACTTTCAAAATATTGTTTCAACCGCTTAAAAATTTGCCGCGCTTGCGGACGTCGACCTTCATAATAAAGTTAACAATTCACACGGCCGGCGAACGTTTACGGTGACATAACTGCGACAACCACATGTAAATAAAAGTGTTGCAGACAATCACTTTTTGTCTTTACGTGAGCTCCACGGTGAGAGCACTCACCGCAAAATTGAAATTTAATCGTCTAAGCGTTACATTGAACTTATACGCAAATTGAAACGAAACCTCTTTAAACTTAAGTATTATAAGTCCTGTACGTAAATATTAAAACGCACGAAACGAAATAAACTTTGTACACTATAATAAACGAACCGGAGTAAAAATATCAATTGAAATTAAATGAAAAAAATACGTATCGTCACGCGCGACGAAATCGAGCCACACTATCTACGAATCAACATTCTTACATCGACAACAATTTTTTTGTTTCGTGCGTTTTAATATTTCCGTACAAAACTTACAGTAGTTCAGTTTAGTTTAAAGAGGTTTTGTTTCAATTTGCATCTAAGTTCAATTTAACGCTTAGACGATTAAATTTCAATTTTGCGGCTGAGAGCTCTCACCGTGGAGCTCACGTAAAGACAAAAAGTGAATGTATGCAACACTTTTATTTACATGTGGTCGCCGCAGTTTTGTCACCGTAAACGTTCGCCGGCCGTGTGAAATGCTAGTTTTATTATGACGATCGACATCCGCAAGCGCGACAACATTTTAAGCGGTTGAAACAATATTTTGAAAGTCAAAGTTGTCCAACCGATTGACCGTCAAATTTGCACTCAACGGTACTTTATTTGTACCAATATGTACTTCAAACGTACATTTTTTGACGAAATGACGTAAGTGACTGTGCGCAACCAAAACAGTCACTGTCATGATCAATTCCCAACATCAATTTCGTGACATATTTCGTGAAATTTCTGTTCAGTTTACCTGACAAAATGTACTAATAAGTGCGACGTATTTTCCCGTCAAATTTCGTACAGTTCCCTTTAAAAACCATACATTTCCTGTAAAATAACGTACTTTTCCCATAAATTTCCCGTTCAGTTTACCGGACATAAAGTACTCCGCGTTTTTTTGCGTTTTTTTTCAGAAGTCACGAATTATACGTAGAAATCGGAAAATTTTTAAAAACCGCACGATTTGAACAACAGCGATTAAAAGCCTAGTTGTTCAAATCGTGCGATTTTGTTTTCATTTTTTCCAGTTTCTACGTATTATACGTGACTTTTGAAAAAATCGCAAAAAAATCGCGATGTACTCTCTGTCCGGTAAACTGAACGACAATTTACAGAAAATGTACGGTATTTTACCGTAAATGTACGGTTTTGTACGAGAAATGTACGGAGTTTGACGAAAAGATACGTTGCACTTCGTAGTACTTTATGTCCGGTAAACTGAACCGAAATTTCATGGAAATGTACGAGATTGTATAAAAAATGTACGGACTATTACGAAAAGAGACAGAAACTGTAAGAAATAAGTACAAACTGCGGTACATGTTCAATTCATTTTTTTTACATGTACGAAGTTGTACGGACAAAAATTCATTAAAGATTTTTATGATTTTTTCAAATCGACCTCTCCGGTTTCGACGTATTGTACGCGTGTTTGAATCGTGCGTAAAATGCGTTTTGAACAACTATGACTAAAAGCAATAGTTGTTCACACTGTTTAGTGCGAACGATTGAATCGCGACGAATTATAAGTAACGAACGCATTGAACGTTTTAAAAAAATCGTAAAAATCGTTAATGAATTTTCGTCCGTACGGATCTGTACATGTAAACAATAATGAATTTTACATGTACCGCAATTTGTACGTATTTCGTACAATTTCCGTCTCTTTTTGTAATAGTCCGTACATTTTGGTACAATTCCGTACGTTTCCCGTAAAATTCCTGTTCAGTTTACCGGACAGAAGTATGACGAAGTGCAACTTATCTTTTCGTCAAAGCCCGTACCTTTTTGGTACAGAACCATACATTTACCGTAAAATACCGTACAGTCTATGCAAATTGTCCGTTCAGTTTACCGGACACGATTTTTCTCGATTTTTTCAACAGTCACGAATTATACGTAGCAATCGGCAATCGGAAAAAATCGCACGATTTGAACAACAGCGACTAAAAAGTAACATGTATTATGAAAAGTGCGCACTAAAATGCAATGAAAACAGAAATAAATTTTTATCGGAACCGAAGTTCCCAAGACGTCACTGAAGCGTACACCATTTCTGGTGAGTATATAAAACGTTACAATGCCAAGTGGCGACACGTAAAGTTTGTCCGTTCGTCGCTTTGTACTTTGTGACTTTGTACAACCTCCGACGATGCCACGTGGCAGCATTTGATATTGACCTGCCCACAAATAGTACGGTCTCTGTCCGCACAGCCTCGCTGGCTGTTCCTAGTTCCTGGAGTCTGTGATTCCGTGACTCCCTGTCTGCGTTCAACACTGCAAACTTCAAAGTTGCCAACGTAAACGGTCTGTGTGAAAAAGCCATAAAGATAAGCAGCTAAGCTTCGACGTCCATGAGGCTTTTCGCATCTTGTAGGACAAGGTTTTACAAGTTTCCAACCTTGTTATCAAACTACATTGCCGATCAATATTAGAGTTAAGAACATTAATTCGGTCGCGCCTTTTTTGGCCGAAAATCATAATCGCATTACCACTACTAAACGCTGACAACGATGGTCACTTTACCGTAGCAACAAAGCCACAAAAGTGCCTACCAAAGCAATCCTATTACGAAAAGTACAGTACACTGCAGAAGACATAGTATATTTTGACATACGTAATCAACTAGTCAATAATTAATTATATACAGCATAACATATTTTTATATAGTATTGCTTACCGAAGGAAGCATGGCCTCTTTGGGGCACAATGCCCAAACGCCTCTCCTCTCATCCGTACACCTTGATGTTGGCCACGGAGAGCAGCAAATAGAACAGGTAACTGTTCCATGTGGAATTCTAGTTCCTGTTGTAGTTTCCAGGAGAAGCTTTAGACACTTGGTAATTTTTATATTTTAACAAAAAAGTGTAGTTAACATTTGGTTACATTAACTTATCTATAGAGTGGTGAAGCTTATTGTTTGTTTTTGGTATTTTAGTCAATGGAGTTTCACTGGAATCGATGGACAAGAAATAAGTAATAAAACATGTTGGCTAAAAGAAATGAGTAAAAATAATCCGCAACTTCTAATGGATTGGAAAAAGGTAAAGGAATGGAATCGACATTGCAATCATTAGATGAGCCACATTGAGAGGAATGATTCTTTATCGGAACAAACCACGGAAAAAATGGAAAGAGTGGATTATCAATGGAGCGAACATTGGCAATTTGAAACGACACAAGAGTTGAATAAAATAAATAGGAATCAATCGGATGGAATGATGGCCTAATAATGACGATTAAAGGAGTTTGGCAGACTACATAAGATGTGGTTTACTACATTTGCATAATAGTGACTGATTAGAGGAGTTTCCTAGACAACATAAAATGTGGTTTATTTCATTTGTCAACCTGTAAATATCAGATTATGAACTCTTCTCCTTTGTGGTAAGATTAGCTCTGGCTCCCGTGTCCTGCCAGTCTCAGCATCGGAACAGCGACATTCTTCGAGTGGACAAAGAAGCCGTCATATCAACTTCCAAGTCGAGAATTATCAAAACTCTGGCCACACATATTGGTGAGTGTGAAAGAAGCGAAGCAACTTTGCCAACCATCACAGCAGCTGAAATGGAAAAAAGGAAAGATGTCATCCTTATTGAGGAGGTGGTTTCTCTTGTTCGTTATTTATTTTGAATTATTATTTAAGTTATTATCATTCCCTTCTTTTGCATTACTAAAGGGATGAATTGGAAGGATTAATAAACCTGCAATGTTGTACTCTACTGACGTTCTTTCTGATGAAACAAAGTAAGTGTTGCAGATGATATGGAGGAGAGGAAAAAGTTTGTTTTATTTTCCAAAAGAATTGCTTCTTCTGTACGGGCCTGGTACCGACACTTTTTCGATGAATTATTAGTAAGTTTACTTCAAAAGATAGAGAAAAGATGCAGCTCCATTTTGACCAGGTGCGAGCTTCATGGTTTTTTTCAATCTGTTTGTTTTTAGTTTCAAGGGCACATGGATGTCAGGAGTTGAAGGATACAGAAACTTGGAAATAAGCTGTAGGAGTGGTAGAAAAAAAAACAAAATTAACTGGCAAATAGGATCAAATAAGGTCCAAAAAGGCATTTTATTGTTACGCCTTTTCTACTGTAGTTAGTGTCTATTTGGAAGTGCTACGGATGATACATGTTTTGTGGACCCCGTTAATGCTGAAGATAGGGAGTCCAACTGTTTTTTTAATAGTTGTTGACCACACTATTTCACATGGGAGGATAATGATTTTTTATTTATAAGAGTACTATGTTAACTTCTCTGGACCATAAAGAACCTGTAGATTTTCTCAGCAACTGTTGTTTGAAGCAGCTGTAAGCCACACCAATTTATGTTTCAGTATAAGGTGACACGTCTCGATTAGTGCGATCCACCTTCATTACAGTGATCAGTATAGCTTATGCCTGAAGGCTGATGCACAAACTGTGGCAAAGAAATGGATAAACAAATGAGTAAAACATTGGAATGGGATCTTATAGATTGGATTTATTGCAAGTTGTGAAAACTCTTCCGGTGGACACTGTTCAGTGCGATTATTATGGATTGAAACAGTGTGGATACAGACAGTTATACATACTAAACTATGTCAGGAACCACATGGATAATTTTTGTCCAACAGGCTTTCTGTTCCATTTTTGCTTTTTACCGCTTTAACTCATGTTTGATTCAAAAATCATCTCTGAAAATCACCGAGTGCTATTTACACTAATCAAGTTAACTTTGTGACGTTGTCCTGTTGTTCCGAATGCAGTGGGTCTGATTTGACAGTCTGGTGTCTGATGTGACAGCACGTATATGAGCAATTCGACCCCCAAGATGGGAGGTACCTCCTAGAGATGGATACAAAGACTCTCGGAGAAGTAGAAGACGACGAGTTTCAGTGTTTGCAGCTTCTTTTGGCCGTACTTCATAAAAGCAATTTTAAATTGTTGAGCGATGCTGAAGTACAGGTGGCCCTCCAAGGATCCTATTTGTTAGGAGTTCCTGTGAGGGTAGACGATGATAAGGTACGGACCATTGTATCACGTTGTTTATGCCAGAAAATCTAGTGGGAATTCCCATAGTCTCTTGTCTGTTTGTTTCTCTCTAAGCAACGATTGTTGTTTTTTAGGCTAAGAATTTGGTTATTCCCATGCTTGTGGCGAGTATGGAAAAATTACTCAGTTTGAATGTTTACCATAATTATCGTGGATTGCATCAGAACCTTGTTTTCAGTGCTTCAAATATAATCAGTCCACACTATTTTGCGTACATCAAATTTTCTTGGTAACTTTATAATCTCACATCGGGTTAGTGTTAAATGCGCTATTCTTTTCTTCTCTCTCTCCTCCCTCACCCTCTTCCACTCTACAAGAAAAGACAGTTGAACAGTTGAAGCAGATGAAAAGGAAGCATGGAAGACGAATGGTATAACAGTGGAAAAATGTACTGAGACATATGGGAAGGGTATAAATGGGACAGCTGGACTTGGGCCTACTCTCTCGCTTCATGGAAAAACATCCTTTGAGAGACCCTCCCAAGTCCGCCAAAGAGGTGACCCAAAAGGAGGGGAAGGGGATGGAGGGGAAGGGAGAGAGAAGGGTGGGGAGAAGGGGGGGGGAAAGACGGCTGCTGTACCTTTTATAAGTTTGCCAGGAGGGGAGGAGGACGGAGAGCTGGAGGGGGTGAGGGACGGGGAGTGGGGTTAATTGAATGGAGAGAGGGAGAGGGGAGTGGATGGGAGAGTTCATGGCCTGTTTTTGCTTTTTTTTTCTGAAGGGAGGGTGGTAAACGGAGGAGGGAACTTATTTTAGGGAGAAGATTATGATTATTTTAGGATTGCTGCGATTGGTTGCGATTCGTCGTTGATTGGATTGGGTGGGAGGGTTGGACTATGTGGGGACACAGTATTTAATATTTCGAAGAGGGGTTGGAGTTGACTCTACCAAAGGATACTTCACTTTCGAAAAAATCAATTTAGTTTTGGGAGCCTTTTGGCGACTGGTACTCTGGATTATCTGGTGCTTCGTTTATACCCACTTTAAAATTATTGTTCGTATATATCATGCAAGAACTAGCGTGGATATGCATCTTGAAAAATGAAGGAGACGAAAAACCAGATAAAAGAAAGAAATTAGCAGTTCTCATTCTGATGTTGCAACGTTCATGTTTTTTATTGAGAATTGAGAGCCTACAATTCCAAGTTGTCAACTTCCATAGAGTGGATTCCTAAACCACCAAAGAAAATGATATAGTTTCTTCATGTCCATGTAAACCTATTTTTCTTCATGAAATTGTGTGGGCCAGACCATTTCTCCTGACATGCTTTTATTAGTCTGTTCACACCACTTATGGTGACCGGAGGTAATGGACTCAATTGAAATCAGAAAACCCTTGTTTTACGTCCGTAGTTTGAGAGACCTTTCTTCCACGAATCCTATAATCCACATTAAGTGATGTGCAAACATGTTAGAATTCAAATTGTTTGTTGGTGCACACCATCCAGCACTTTTCACATTATTGTTATTGCAAACTTTGGAAAATGTTTCGTTTCCATTTTGTGGACGATGTCGGTTGTGCCTGGGAAATTTCGTCGTGTACTCTTATAGGTCCACTCTCGTGCTTGTACATTGAGGATCTTGCATTCCACAGTAATTATGGTACCAATTTTTGTGAGGTAATGTGATGTGATGTAGTGTGAGGCCAGAGAAGAAAGAACCGGTCGTGGCTGACATTCGGAGGAGAGACAAGGAAGACCAAGGCCTGGCGTTTGAACGGGTTAGACTGGAGAACATGGAGCTCAGGTGAGTGATGAGGAAGGGGGAGAGGGAGGAAGAGCGGAAGGACCCAGGATTACACTTCGACTCTCATTTTCTTTGGACCAGCTATTTTAAAGATCATATTTTCTTGATGATTCATGAATGAGTCTGTTTAGACAATAAAGGGTTTGAATATTTTGCATAAATGTTTTGTGTCCAATAATTTTTTTTTGGTTTTTGCTTCACTGTTGGAATGTAGGGCGCTGTGGAGGTAGATGCATTTAAAAATGTGTGCATACATGTACTTTTAAACCTGTAAAAACATAATTACAAACTTACTGATTACATGCATGTATGCACACATAGAGAGAAAACAGTCGCATACATATCACATACATCCACATGCATTTAATTACTTTTGTATCTCTATCATGAAATTGTTGAAGGCCAATGGCAACACATGGGTTTGACATCTATGTCATTATTTGTTTTTGGTTTTTCTATCCGCTAATAGTTTTTTGTTTTTAATCTTGTGGTTTCAGTTTCAAGAATATTTTTACAAAAAACACGATTCAGGAGCCTACATTTGAACGAATCATTCTCATTTACAGGTCAGAGGTGACGGTCTCTCATCTTTGAATGCATTTGACCACAATGGACTAGATTCTTTTCAGACAGCTTTCTTTTGGCCACATCTTCCCCTCATTGACCTTTTTTGACGATGTTTGACCCGAAGATCAAAATCTGATGAATTAAACAAACAGCGTATGATCTTTTCATTTGTACATTTGAAATAAAATATTTGCGCTTTTCTGTACAAGTTCAGGTCAAGGAATCCGCAAAGTTAAGGCATTGATCAAATCTTCTAGAAGAAGCCTATGTCTTGCAGTAAAATTTTCCTAAAATAAAGAGATTGCAACAACCTAGACATATTAGGACCATCTTCAACCTTGTAGCTCAACCATTTAAATTGACAGTAATAAGTTAAAAATACTTCTGTAAACTTCGCAACATTACTGTGCAGTAACGTTTTTTTCCGTGATCAGTCTAGCACTGTTATGGATAACAATACAGTCGATTGAACCTTGCATTTCCAAGGTAATGAAATGCTGATTTGTTCATACATTGTTCCGTGTTGTACTTGCTAACAGACACCAACTGTATTTCATACTGAAAAATAACGCCCAGTAGGATTGAGCATTTTGCTACATTCTTTCAAACCGAAACCTTGATTCAGTTGATTGATCGGAAGAGGTCAATTTGTTTGAAGCAGTTTTGGCATATTCCCATGGCAGACATGGAGATAGTGCTGGTGGGTCCCCAACGAGGATTGGAAAGGAGAGGGAGAGAGGGAGAGGGAGAGGGAGAGAGAGTGGGAGTTGTTTCCTATGATTATGTTTGTAGTTAGGTTTACGTTCTCTGTACGTGTTCTTACGTTCATGGTCATGGCATATGAGTTGTTTGGCAGAAACCATGGACTATGGAAATTGCTCTATATAAAACAAATGAGATGGTTGGTAGCTTCACTGTGATAACTGGTTTCCCCTTTAGGATGTCCAGGAACCACTCTAATGAGGGCTTACATTGGTGGCATTTGGTATTGAAGTTAAAAATTTGCAATTTCAGTTCTCTTATGATAGATGTACCAGAAATCGGGTGTGAAAAAGAACCTCCTGAGATTTTTTAGTATTTAGTTTTTTTTTTTGTTTTTTTGTTTTTTTGGGATTGGGCAGCCAGAGAAAATGACTCCCGGTCTTACGCCTGTCGATTGGGTGTGGTTCCTCATTACGGTATTGGGAGGCTTGGTAAGTCCTTTGGGAAAACAAGAAAAAGGGGTATAATCAATAAAATGAAAATCATAAAAAATGTGGCACACCACCTCGTTTTTGAACTCTTATTGACATTGTTGTTCTACCGTCCACACTTCTTTTTAACTCCTGCTGATCTTTTGTATATAGAAGAAATTTGTATCCCTTTCCATCTCCCTGTCTCTCCTTTCCCCTCTTTTCTTACCTCGTATTTGCTCTTGTCCTGCTCGAATAGTACATTCTGGTATCTTGAAAATCTGCTATTTTCACGATCTGCAAAGTTTAGTACAGCCCTGACAAGTCTACTTCGCCAATTGGAAGGTGAGAATCTTGCCTCTCAATCGCAACCGTCAGATGAACAATCCGACGAGTGTGCAACGAAAGATGTTGTAATTGGTGAAAATAACAGTAACACTTATAGCGGTACGCGGTATGTTGTGGAAGTCCCGCAAATATGACGTGTGCAAATATGACTTGAATATCTGTTGTTTACGCCTGAGTGTACATTTTTTTTATCGATTCGTTTTGCTTCGTACTTTTTGTGCTTTGTTAATTGGCCTAACCTTAATTTAGATTTCTTTTAGTCCTTGTTAGTATAGCTAGGTTCATGGCACGTTCTTTAGCTGTATTGTGTTAGATTCGTGGGACTTTTGTGTTATAGCTGTATGATTCACTTGTATGTAAAGTGTATGAATCTATACTAGTTCTAGTTGATTTTCTTGTCTCCTACAACATTATTTTTATCATCAATTCTTAATAAAAAAACATTCTGTCTCTTCTTCGTGTGCCATTTGCTTTCTTCTCGTTGACTAGTTTGGATGTATTTCTTACAAAACTTTACATCTGCCATGATTCTTAAATATAGACCCGTGTTAAGTTCTTTTACTCCTTTCATCGACAATAGTATTTTTTGTTAAAAGTTTAGAATGGAACAAATTTCAAAAAGGATCGACGCCCGACCATGAGCCATATGGAAGCCACTTTAATTTGTCGTTTATAGTATCCTTCTCTAAACATCTTCACCATGTCTCTTGTCCTCTCCTCCCTTTTCTCATCCTTCCGTTACTGTCTTTATTGTTGCAACTATTATCCTCGTCAATTTCGACGTATGCGCCCTCCACCCCTATCCCTCCCTTGAGCAGTGGGCATTAATTCTGGTTCCACTGCTTCCCTTCTCCATTACCTCTCCCTCTCTCTCTCCCCCCCTCCCTGCGTGTGTGCAGGCGGCCCTCCTGGCTTCGGTGCATCTGCGGTTCAGCATGACGGTGTTGGGGGGAATAGGGATCGCTCTCGCCTCCTACATGGCCAAGGTGTACTACGCGTGAGTGGGGGCAGAAAGCGGGAGGGGGAGAGAGAGGGGGGGAGAAAGAGAGAGGGAGAGCGGGAGCAAGAGAGAGGGAGAGGGAGGGAGAGAAAGGGAGGTTGAGAGTGGGGAGAGAGACGGAGAGAGGGAGGGAGAGAGAGGGAGAGAGAGAGGGAGAGAGAGAGGGAAATTACTCATGGTTGTAATTTCAATGGGCTACAAATGGGGCAAATGATTGGGACATGTTCATGGCAGCACCCATTGGCTGTAATAACTGGAGCCTGACATGTGTCCCATTGGCTCCCATTGACTCCAATTTTCTCCCATTGACTCCCATTGGCTCCAATTCACTCCCATTGAGTCCCATTGGCTCCCATTGGCTCCCATTGGCTCCCATTGACTCCGATTGATTCCCACTGACTCCAATTGACTCCCATCGACTTCCATTGACTTCCATTGACTCCCGTTTACACGCGGTGGGCTCCTATTGGCGGTTGGCAGGTGGAGCGCCAGCATGGCGTGCTACGCGGCGCTGCTGCAGCAGAGCATGTACGACAAGCAGCTGGACTCGGGCCGCGCCACGCTGCTGCACCTGTGCAGCGAGATGGAGGACCAGGAGGTGTGGGGGGAGAGGGAGAGGAGGGAAGGGGGGAGGGGGGAAGGGAGGAAGGGAGGGAGGGAGGGAGAGGGGAGGGGGTGGTGGAGGGAGAGAGAGGGAAGGGGGGGATGGAGGGAGAGAGGGAGGGAGGGCGGGAGGCGCACTCGGCTCTTGTCGAGGGAGGCAGGGGACTAGGGGGTGACTGAGGAATAGAGAGAGAGAGGGTGGGGGGAGATGAGAGAGGTGGGAAAAGGGAGGAGAAGTGCGAGAGTAAGGGTGAATGGAAGATTCTCTGAAAGTCCCTTTGTGGGTGTTTGTGTTTGGTTTTTCCTTCCAGTTGAAGGAGGCTCTTGTGGCTTACTATGTGCTGTGGAGAGCAGAAGGCCTCACTCTCACGGTAAATGTCTCAACCCAAAGTTAAACTTTACTCCAAACCAGAATTCACTGTGTAGGTAGTGGAATGGGTAAGAAACGATAGTGGGTCAGTATGGGTCCAGATTATATTGTATATATTAGAGAAGAACACTAATAGAATGGATATCTCTTGGTTCAGTATCTGAGTGGGGAAGGCCAGTAACATATACACCAACTACTGTGGCTTGTTGATAAATTTGGCGGGAAGGTACGCCATTGTTTGCAAGGATAATTTCTTTTTTTTCAGCTCCTTAAAGAAAATCTTGTCAACAACACTTGAAAGACATTTTTTAAAACTCCTCGTGGAAATCCTCCAAAATTGCGAACCGGAGTTCTTGTGACAGTGATACCGTGAATTCCCAATTAAGAATCCTGAAATTCATTTATTTAGAGGTTTTGTTATTTATGTGCTTACAGTTGCTGCGAGGAATAACTTTTAAATTGTTTGGAACTTTTGGGACTATTTGTGAGGTTGACGTAGTCCCTACTCGAATAAGAGTGGATAAAAGAAGGTAGTGTAGCTTTCAATATTGACCACACTACTTCATGTACTGACAAGAAACGTCTACCTACCGCTATATAGTTCGTCTGGATTCATTTGCAAGTTTCTTTCCATGATGACCACCATCGCATGTGCATTTTATCGATGAATTGTAAATAGATGTGGGCTTTTGTTATCAATTAAGAAACTGCTATTGATTGTATCACAATTTCTGGCCTCTTTCCCCTTTCTGACCGATTTTCATGAATGTTGTACTTTCTTGTAAGCCGTACGCTTTAGACTCAAATCATTTACAGTTCTTTTTCCACGGTCATTCATGGGCAATATTTGAAATAGTCGTTGTTTCCTGAATAGTGCACACCCTACATGTGCCGAATGAAGTAAAACATAGGAGTAAAACATTCACGACACCTCCTGCAAACGTCATAACCACAATAAATTATGATTACTCACCCACAACAAACACAAACAAGGTGTGAAGAGAACAAGGAGTCCACACTATGTATGGTGTATTGGTCCATGTTATGCTAGTGCGAGAGGGACTCTAGAATCCATATTAATATTGGTGAGGTTGCTTCCCCTTTTTTTTCCTTTTTCCCAGGAGGTTGAAGTCCGATGCGGGACACTGATGGATAATGATTTCCGTGAAAATGTGAAATTTGACGCTGAGGATGCCGTGAGGAAATTGGAACGCATGGGAATCGTGACGGAGGTAGGGAAAGGGCTTTCTCATTCCTTGATTTGTTTGAAATCTTACTAGTGAAGCATGTCACGGCATCTCCTCCCTCCCTCCCATCTTCCTCCATCCCTCCCTCCCCCTATGTGATGCACATGCTGGTTGTCGATTTTGACTTGGCTTGTAATCCATCTTCTAGAGTCTGAAGAAAGGTTTCCATTCCTGGCCATGGTTTGCTCCTTTACAATCCATTCAAATGGAAAAAAAAAAATAAAAAAAAATCAAATGGAATGGCACAAGAATCAAAAGACGAGATTGTTTGAGTGCATTTTTTTGTGTTTTTTGTGTTGTGTGCATGATGTGAATGGGTCATCAGGAGAATCCCGGAAAGTATGGTGTGGAGCCGTTGGAGAGGGCGAACTCCATAATTGGGAATACCACCGATGAAAAATTTGGGATAACCGATTTTGCTCAGTTTGTGGAGTGGAGTCATTTTAACAGTCGTATCAAATTAGTTGTAAAAGAGTGATTATGGAAGAATGTTGGTTTTTATTTGAAGCGTGGATTGTATTTATATGTAGTATTTAGAAGTAAGAGAGGCAAAAATAGGAGTGTGTATGTAAATCCTTTTGTACGCTATTGTTGACTCTGATACGATGTCATTAGCTTATGTGAAAAATGCCTGGTTCAACTTTTTTGTATTCATGTTTATTTGTTCCTCTTAAGAAAAGGAATTTTGGAAGATATATTTCGCCTTGTCAACTGTATGGATCCAAGTATGGTCACATGTTTTTGATCTTCTGTGCTTTATTTTGAGTTTTTAAAAGAAACTGCTTAGAGAAGTCAGGGAGTTTATCGTCGTTGTAGAAGTGCCGTCTCTATGTTGTCGAATCATAGGTCGATAATGGATGCGTCAGTGATTTGTTGTGTGATACTTTACTATGCAGTATGTATAATGACACGTCTCAATAAGAAAGCACGATGGTAAACCATCTAAGTACATGAGAATAAAATATGAAAGGCAAAAACGATACTGGAAAACAGAATTCAGGTGGAACAAACTAAAAGGAGAGATAGTGGGAAAGAAACTGATACACAACTAAGGGCATGCCAATAAGATACATTAACAGGAATCACAAGAATGGAAATAGCAGCAAAATAGCATACCATAACAAACACAAACATAGACAGCATATATGTATATTTTTCTGGTTTTGACTGCTTATGTGGCTTAAGGATACTCATATTCGTAAACCTAGCGATCCACTACACCTTGAATCGTTATTAGCGTATAGAAATTATTAGTGTAAGGAAAAAATTAGCGTCATTCATTCTAATTTAGTCCCGGGAGACGTGGCAGATTATGGTCCACGTCCTTAAATAGTGTAATTTATTATATTTAAGGTATCAATGTCAAAATTTTGGGGTGCCGATATTATAGCGTTTGATGACATGGCAGGAGACAAAGTAGGATGAAAGTAATGAAAAGGACAAAAGGTAAAAGGAGACAAATTGTATTTCTTGATCGATTGAAGGAATACAAGGCAGTCATTTAAGTAGAATAGGAAAAGTCACGAGTGTGGCTTTTCAGAATCTAGTGAGCTCATGTGACTCTGAAAGGTCACTTGACTCTTTTGCCGAAAGGGCAAGATTGAGATCCTTAGTTGTCAGTGAGAGCTAAGGATCAAATCTGTGTCAGGGACTACAAGAGCTTCAGCGTGCATTTCTAAGAAGTGCCAGGAGAAGAAAACAGAAATAAAATAGAAAGTAGAAAAAGGAAACTGAAACTAAGAACTAAGCGGAAAACAAAAAATCAAGCTAGGCTGGTATCGTAGGCTAGAATGCTATAACTAGCTAGATAACGCAAACTGGAATACCAGTTTGCGTTATTAACAAAAATGGAGCTAGTCTGAAGATTCTAACAAAGGAAGAATTTCAACACCCCCCCTCTTGGTTAGAATCGAAGGCCGGAAGAGGATAGATGAAGTTCGAACTGAGGCCGAGCAAGTGCCTTAGTCAGGAAGTTAGCCAGCAGCTTGGAAGTGGGACAGTAGGTGAAGTTGACAGTGCCTGCCGCAATGGCATTACGAGTGAAGTGAAACTGAATGTCGATGTGTTTGGTCCTCCGGTGATGTACGGGGTTGCCCATGAGGGCAAGGGCACCTTGGGAGTCGTTGAAGATAACAGTGGCGGAAGGTTGAGGAGACTGAAGACTGGCGAGGAGGAAACGCAACCAGATCGTCTCTTTCGTGGCATGGGTGGCAGCCATGTACTCTGATTCGGTGGAGGAAAGAGCAACCGTCGGCTGCTTCTTGGAAGCCCAGGAAATGAGGGCACCGTGGAGGGAAAAACACACACCAGTTGTCGAGCGTCGAGAGTCCAAGTCGCCCCCCCAGTCCGCATCACAGAAACCAACCAGATGAGGGGAAGAGGAGCCAGTGAAGGTGAGCTTGAGGGTCTTGGTTCCTTGAAGGTACCGGAGAACTCTCTAGGCGGCAAGGAGGTGATCGGCTGATGGATTTGAAACAAATTGGCTGAGTTGGCCGACCGCCACTGCTATGTCCGGACGGGTTCCCGTCATAGCATACATGAGACTGCCAACAATAGAACGATACAGCTCATGTGTTGCTCCGGGGACAGGCCCACCGGAGTTTTTGACCAGTTTGACATTGGGATCTAATGGAGTAGAAATGGGATTGCAGTCTGACATAGAAAATCTGTTTAGGACCTCAGTGATATATTTTTCTTGGGAAAGGAATAAGGTTTTGGAGGGTCTGTCTCGACCCACAAAAATGCCAGGGCAATATTCTACTTCTCCTAAGTCAGTCATGGAGAAGTGAAGGTTGAGCATGCTTTTGATGAGATTAATGAGGGAGATTGAGGGACTAGCCAGAAGAAGGTCATCGACATAGATGACTAAAATTACTAGAGACTCTTCGTTACCTCGCAGGAAAAGGCCGAAGTCCGCATCAAGTTTGTGAAAACCTTCTTTGAGAAGAATTGCCTCTAGGTGTTTGTTCCAGACACGAGGTGCATGTTTCAGTGCGTAGAGTGATTTGAGCAGTCGACAGACGAGGTGCTCGGTACCCGGTGCCACATATCCTTCCGGTTGGCGGAGAAATATTTCTTCCGTTAGTGTGCCGTAGAGGAAGGCTGTCTGGACGTCCATGTGATGGACGTGCCAGTCACGAGCAGCAACTAGAGAGAGGAGTATGCGAATGGAGGTGAATTTTGCCACAGGGGTGTAGGTTTCAGTGAAATCAACCCCTTCTTTCTGTAAGAAGCCCTTGGCAACAAAGCGAGCTTTGTAGCGGTCAAGGGATCCATCTGCCTTGGTTTTCAGGCGAAAAACCCACTTGGAGCCAATGACCTTTCGCCCTTGTGGAAGGGAGGTGAGTTCCCAAGTGCGATTTTTTTGCAAAGATGCAAATTCAGCATCCGTGGCTTCTTTCCAAGAGGCAGCATTTGGTCCATTCATGGCGGCTGAAAATGATTGAGGGACATCGACTGTGGCAATGTTGGCTGCGCCATTTGCTTCGCGAACCTGTCGAGCTTGAATTCGTTCACTTTTGCGGATGGGAAAAACAAGGGCTGCAGTAGAAGGAGCAGACTCGCCTTCTGTAATGACGTAGGGTGGGGCATTTGGATTGACTGGCGAAAGAGAGTATGGATCTGAACTTGTCCGAGGGAGGTTGGGAGGGGAGAATGGTAAATTGCTCTTTGAAGTTGTTCAGATGAGTGTGGAGGCCGCGAGAAGGAGAGAAGGATGGGAGAGGGAAGAAAGAGTGACAGAATGGGGAGGATTGGCAGGGTTAATGATGGATATTGGGGATGAAGAAGGTGCTGCCAGGGCAGGAGAGAGAGGAGGAGGAAGAGAACTAGGGGAGCAAGTTAGAAGTTTGAGAAGGAGAGGCGTCTCATTAAAACTGATGTCACGACTGAGGATGATTCGACGTTCGTTAGAGAGCCAAATTCGGTATGCCTTGGATTCGGTGGCAAAACCGACTAAGATGCCCGATTTGGCTCGGCTCTCCCATTTGCTGGCCGGAGTGAGGTTTTTAACCCATGCGGTACAACCGAATATACGGAGGTGGGAAACGTTCGGTTTAACTCCTGTCCAGGCTTCGTAAGGAGTCTTTCCAAGAACCGCGGAGGTTGGAGAAAGATTACGTAAGGAGTCTTTCCAAGAACTGCGGAGGTTGGAGAAAGATTACATAAATAGTTGGCAGTTGTGACGGATTCTGCCCAAAAGTTTGTCGGCAAGGCACCGAAGTGTAGCATGGATCTGGCCATGCTGACAACTGTACAGTTAAATCTTTCGGAAACCCCATTTTGCTGTGGCGTATGGGCAACCGTCGATTGGTGAATGATACCATGATTGGTAAGGAATCGTGAAAAGTCTGTGGAAAAATACTCTCCTCCATTGTCGGTTCTGAGACATTTGATTCGACAGTCAAGGGAAATTTCGACAAGCGACTTATATTCTTGAAACTTGTGAAATGTGTCGGATTTTCGACGAAGGAGAAAAAGGTGGCAAAAGCGTGTAGCGTCATCAATGAACGTTACGAAATATAGGGCGCCAGTGTGACTCTGTACAGACATGGGGCCACAGAGATCCGAGTGGACTAATGTAAGGGGACCGTCAGATTTAAAAGTTGAAGATGGAAAGGACGGACGAGTTAGTTTTCCTTGGACGCATCCAGAGCAAAATGGTAGAGTTTTGTGTGTAAATGAATCTAGGCCGTCGACAAGGCCTTTGCTTAATGTTTGCAGGCTGGAGGCGGAAAGATGGCCATATCGGAGGTGCCATCGTAGGAACGATTGCGGTGACTGGGATATAGCAAGGCTGGCAGATCCAACGGATTGGAAATGGGATAGTATGTATATAGATCCGGACTTGATTCCAAGACCTACTTGCGCTTGAGTAGATGACAAGAATGTGACAGTAGTAGTGGAAAAGACAGCAGTGGCGCCTTGATGAAAGGCGGCGCCAACGGAAAAAAGATTCTTTTTCAGTCCATGAACGAGCAGGACGTGAGAAAGGATAATGGGTGATGTCACATTTGGGCCGACAGTGGAGATTTGACTGATATGAGTGGCCGTTAAGGCGGCATTGTTGCGAAATAAAATCGTCATGGGAGAATGAAGCGGCGATATTGTTGTGTACCAATCGGAGCGTGAGGATAAATGGTGGGACGCTCCGGAGTCTACGATCCAAGAGTCGTGTGGGATGAGAGGATCGGGTATCGCGGATGTGACGAGGGCAAATCCAAAGTCAGGTGGTGGTGAAGCATGTGGGACAGCCGGAAATTGTCCAGCGACAGATGGAGTTGAACTGTAATGATAATTGGTGTACGGCTGGGCGATGGGTGACGGTTGAGAATATTCGCCAGGAGGAGGATTGACGTATCCAGGTGTAGTAAAATAGTTGAAAGGATTTGTCGGCGCGAAATGTTTAGGGGCGACCGGGAGAATTGCTTCAGCCGTAGAGGCGTGACCATGATAAAGGCCGCGGCCACTCTGGCGTCCACGTCCACCTGTACGACCAGGATTTCCCTGTCGGTCCTGCTTACGTTTGAGGGCAGGACAATTGTCTATCACATGGTCAGGTTCGCGGCAATCAGACGTCCACCTGTACGACCAGGATTTCCCTGTCGGTCTTGCTTACATTTGAGGGCAGGACAATTATCTATCACATGGTCAGGTTGGCAATCGGGTTCGCCAATAGTGACAGGAGGAGATCTTTTGGTGGATTGTTGGGCGGTTGATAAGCCCCAGAGAGACACCAGATGGGTGGCGATTTTGTTTGTCTCTTCATGCACCAAACTGGTGGTGAGAGATGGAATTGTGACAGGGACAGAGGAGGTGTCGATTGATGAAATAAAGACGGCATAAGAGGACGACAGTCCTCCTAAGATCGCCGTAATAATATCTTCATCGCTGACGGCAGAGCCGATACTCTTCAGATGACCAGCCAGAGATTTGATATTCTGGATGTAGTCCAGCATACTTTTGGAGGGAAGTTTCCGAGAAGAAATTAGTTGTCGGCGAAGGAGAAGTTTGTTTGACCAAGATCGGATTTCGTAGGCATTTGTCAGAAGTTTCCAGGCGTCTTTCTAGGCGTCATGAGCAGAGCTAGCGTCACGGATGAGTCCAAGTTGGGAAGGTTCAAAAGCGACAACCAATCGCGAAAGCGCCTCTTCATTGCGAAGGAGCCAGGCAGGTTTGGCGGTAGCGTCTGAAGGTTCTGCCTCACTTCCACTAATAATAGTCCAAAATTTCTCCCGCCGCAAAAGGTGCTCAATTTGAAACTTCCATCCGTAAAAGTCCGTGCCGTTGAATTTTGCTACGGTGTTGGATTGAGCATTGAAAGGCCCATAACCTATAGCGTTTGATGACATGGGAGAAGACAAAGTAGGATGGAAGTAATACAGAAAAGGACAAAAGGTAAAAAGAGACAAATTGTATTTCTTGATAAATTGGAGAAATACAAGGCAGTCATTTAAGTAGAATAGGAAAAGTCACGAGTGTGGCTTTTAAAGATCTAGTGAGCTCATGTGACCCTGAAAGGTCACTTGACTCTTTTGCCGAAAGGGCAAGATTGAGATCTTTAGTTGTCAGTGAGAGCTAAGGATCAAATCTGTGTCAAATGGATCAAATCTGTGTCAAATCTGTGTCAGAAACTACAGGAGCTTCAACTTGTGTTTCTAAGAATTGCCAGGAGAAGAAAACAGAAATAAAATAGAAAGCAGAAAAAAAAAATTGAAACTAAAAACTAAACAAAATACAAAAACAAGAAGCTAAGGCTGGTATGGTAGGCTAGAATGCTATAACTGGCTGAATGCATAACTGGAAAACAGTTTGCATTATAATAAATGGAGCTAGTCTGAAGGTTCTAACAAAAGAAGAGTTTAAACACTTCTAGTGTTCGAGAGCGTCGCCTAGACCAAAGATCTTACACCTAACAACAAAGGCGCAGTCTTGCGAATATTGAATATTTGGTCAGCTACTTCGCTGAATTTAAAGTGTGTTGAATATGGTTGATTTAAGAACGCTAAGTTGTACTCAGTCGCAACGTCACATTCGAGGACACTCCCCTCTTTAACAAACTAATCTATTCCATCCCTCTTCCTTTTTCGTCTCCTACCGTCATCGCCTTTCCGCCAACCGAACCTCTCTCTATCATTTCGCCTTTTTTCCCCTCCATTCTTGCTGCCACTGCCTTTGCCTCTCCTCTCAATCTTCCCCCTTTATTTTCCCACCCCAGAACCATCTCTAGTCCTCTTCCATCCAATCCTTTACCTCTTCACAGATTGTTAAACTTATTTATTTTGTTAGAATCTTTAGAATAGCTCTACCTTGTTAATAACGCGAACTGGTATTCTAGTTTGCGTTATCTAGCTAGTTATAGCATTCTAGCCTATGGTATCTACTTAGCCCTGGTTTCTTGTTTTTCCGTTTTATCTTAGTTTGAGTTTTATGTTTCTACTTTCTGTCTTTTGTTTTCTTCTCTTGAAGCGGAGACTGTAGCTTTGTAGTGCTTGAAAAGATCTTATCCTTAGCTCTCACTAACAACTATGATCTCACTTTTGCCTTTTTCGGCAAAGAGCCGTAACCTTTCAGGTCACCAAAGCTCTACAGATCTTGAAAACCACATCCATGACTTCCCCTATTTTATTAAATGAAGCCCTTTTTATTTTTGATACAATTAAAACACTTTGTCTCCGTTAAATTTAATGGCTCGACCCTATGGATGGTATCGACGACACCTTTGAGGTGGGAGAATCTCTGTCAATTATTAGCCAAAGCTGGCAGAACCGATGCTGCCACCAAACCCGCCTGGATACTTTCGAATGAGAGGCGCTTTTCCGATTGGTTCTGCTCTTGAGTTTTGTTTCTACTTTCTGTCTTTTTTTTTCTCTTGAGCGCAGACTGTGCTTTGTAGTGCTTGACAAATAGATCTTATCCTTAGCTCTCATGAACAACTAGATCTCACTTTTGCCTTTTCGGCAAAAGAGCCAATACCTTCAGGTCACACAAGCTCTCTAGATCTTGAAAAACCACATCTATGACTTCCTCTATTCTATTTAAATGACTGCCCTGTATTTTTTGATACAATTAAGAAATACTTTTGTGTCCGTTGCTAAATTTAATGGCTCGGACTTCTATGGATGGAAGTATCAGATCGAGCACCTTTTGAGGTGGGAGAATCTTTGGTCAATTATTAGCCAAAGCGAGGCAGAACCTTCCGATGCTGCCACCAAACTGCCTGGATACTTGCAATGAGAGGGCCTGCGATTGGTTTTGCTTTGAGCTTTCCAACTTGGCCTCATCTGTGACGCTAGTTTTGCTCACTACGCTTGGAAATGCTTGGAATTTATTGACCTGTGCGTACAAAAACCAATCCTTGTCCAACAAACTCCTACTTTGTCGGCAACTTCTCTCGTCGTAGAAACTTCCTCTTTTTGATAGTATCCTGCAATACATACACACCATCAAATCTTTTGCCGGTCGCTTGCGCAACATCAACTCTACAGTATCTAACAAAGATATTACTACTGCGATCTTGGGAGGACTGCTGCCCTCTTACTCTGCCTTCATTTCATCCATCGACAACTCTTCTGTCGTTATTACTATTTAGTTCTCACACCACGGTATACGAGAGCAATTACTATTTCGTCTCTCACCACCAGTCTGGTACATGAAGAGACAAAGCAGAATTTGTCTCCCTGTGTCGCCTTGGCGACATATCATCCGTCCACTCGGCCATCTAAGATTTCCTCCTATCGCTATTGTCGCGAACTTGACCACGTCATTGACAACTGTCTTGCTCTTAAACGTAAGAAGGACCATGACCGTCAAGGAGGTCCTGGTCGTACAGGTGGATGTGGCCGCCAAGGTGGCCGCGACAATTATTATGGTCACGCTTCTACTGCACAAGCGATTCAACCGGTCGTCCGTGCAAATTTTCGCGTCGACAAATCCTTTCTCTTATCCCTATTCACATAGATACAACAATGCTCCTCTTGGCGAATATACTCAACCTTCGTCTACCGTTTAGCCGTACAATACTTATCCTTACAATTCCCCTCTAGCTGTCGCTGGACATTTACCGACTGTTCGATATCAGCCAACACAGTCTGATTACGGATTCGCCCGAGTCATATCCGAGGTCGCCGATCCACTCATACAAACCGATTCTTGGATTGTAGACTCAAGAGCGTCACATCACTTATCATCACGCTTTGATTGGTTTACATCTATATCGCCACTAAATTCTCCCATGACGATATTACTTGGTAACAATGCCGCATTGACGGCCACCCATATCGGCAAATTTCCCCTGTCACCCGCCCAAACGTGACATCACCAATAACCCTTTCTCATGTCTTTTTTCTTCCCGAATTGAAAAAGAACCTTTTCTTCGATGGCGCCGCCCTTATTCAAGGCGCCACTGCTGTTTTTTCCACAACAACTGTTACGTTCTTTTCTTCAACTCACGCTCAAGTGGGACTTGGCATCAAATCTGGATCTATCTATATCCTATCCCAATTTCAATCTGCCGGATATGCCAACTATGCTACATCACCATCTCCTCATTCATTCCCACGATGGCATCTCAGATATGGCCATCTTTCACCTCTAGTCTGCAAGCTTTAAGCAAGGGCCTTGTCAATGGCCTCGATCCATTTTTACCAAAAAATCTACCTTTTTGTTCAGGATGCGTCCAGGGAAAATTAACGCGTCCGTCTTTTCCAACTTCCACCTCAAAATCTGACGGTCCCCTCACATTAGTCCACTTCGATCTCTGTGGTCCCATGTTTGTTCCAAGTCATATAGGCGCTCTATATTTTGTAACATTCATTGATGGCCCCGGCTGTCATCTTTTCCTACTTCGCCGAAAATCGATACGTTTCAAAGTTTAAGACTAGAAGTCCCTCGTTGAAAATACCCTTGACCGTTGAATCAAATGTCGCCGACGATGGGGTGTTTCTCCACCGAATTCTCGCGATTCCTTAGCATTCATGGAATTATTCATCAATCCACGGTTGCCCATACGCCGCAGCAAAACGAGGTTTTTGAAAGGTATAATCGTACAGTTGTCAACATGGCCAGGTCCAAGCTACATTTCACTGCCCGGCCTACAAACTTCTGGGCAAAATCTATCACCACTGCAAATTACTTACGAAATCTTTCAGCAATCTCCGCCCTTCCTAGAAAAACCCCTTACGAAGCATGGACGGGATTTAAACCGAACGTTTCCCACCTTCGTATATTCGGTTGTATTCAGCGTCCTCGTCTGTTTTGCAACCGAATCAAAGGCATATCGAATCTAGATCTTGAACGAACGACGAATTGTCTTAAGTCGTGACATCAGTTTTAATGAGAGTCCTCTCTTTCTCAAACTTCTAAACTCCTCCCTCTCCCCCATTCCTCTCCCTCTTGTCGAATTGCCTTAAGTCGTGACGTCAGTTTTAATGAGAGTCCTCTCCTTCTCAAACTTCTAAACTGCTCCCTCTCCCCTATTTCTCTCCCTCTTGTCGAGTTGTCTTAAGTCGTGACGTCAATTTTAATGAGAGTCCTCTCCTTCTCAAACTTCTAAACTCCTCCCTCTTCCATAATATTTCAAAATTCATAACAAAAATAATAAAAAAAAAAAACAGAAAACCTAATAAAAATTAGAAGCCACTCACCGCCATCCCTACTCCTATTAGGTTTATTCCCCCCACAAAGACTGTTACTCCCGCGATCCATGGGGGGAAAATACGGTTTAAAACTTTGGGGGGGAGGAAGGAGATGAGAATCATCGTCACTGGAAAAAGAGAAAAAAACCTTTTACGTAAGATCGGGTCCCAAAATTAAGGTTTTCACACTTATTTACGTCTAATTTTGGGGGAGAACGGAACAAAGAAGGAGAAAAAATGAGATTGAAGTTAAGGTCTAGGCATTAAAAGACAAGAAAGGAGAAGAAGGAAGGAGAGAGAAGGAAGAGAGAGAGAGAGAAAGGAAAGAGAGAAAGGAAAGAGAGAAAGGAAAGAGAGATAAAGAAGAGAGACAGAAAAGAGAAAGAAAAGAGAAAGAGGAAAGAGAGAGAGAGAGAAAGGAAAGAGAGAAAGGAAAGAGAGATAAAGAAGAGAGAAAGAAAAGAGAAAGAGGAAAGAGAAAGACGAAAGTGAGGAGGATCATAGTCATTTGGGAGAGAAAAAACCTTAAGTGGTCAATTTCCAAACATTTTGTATCCAGATTAATTGACCCATATTTAATGATTAGCGATCGTTCAAAAATTTTGATACTTATGGATCTTCGATATATGACAAAAAAAAACAGAATTTTTAACCATAGTAATCATTGTTTTTTTTAAATTCACTTACAAGAACAGAGAGCGAGAGTTCCCAATAATTTTCCGTAAGCTTCGGACCAATCGACCCCGTGTTTCTGAAAAACACAAAAAAAATGTTCAGTTTTTTTTTATTTTACTTTCTAGTTTTGAGTTTTAGCTTCAGTTTAATTTCCCATCAGTTTCAATTTCCATCAGTTTCAGTTTTAGTTTCCATTAGCTTCAGCCTCGATTATTTTCAGTTTCGATTTATTTTTGATTAGTTTCAGTTTCAATTAGTTTTATTTTCAGTTTAGATTAGTTTCGGATTCGATTAATTTTAGATTCAATTAATTTCGGTTTCAATTACAGTTCAATTTTCAGCTTCAGTTATAGTTTCCAAT
>JBBHKE010002111.1:92095-137095 GCA_037447655.1 Zygnema cylindricum | reverse complement strand
GGGGGGAGGGGGGAGGGGGGAGGGGGGAGGGGGGAGGGGGGAGGGGGGAGGGGGGAGGGGGGAGGGGGGAGGGGGGAGGGGGGAGGGGGGAGGGGGGAGGGGGGAGGGGGGAGGGGGGAGGGGGGAGGGGGGAGGGGGGAGGGGGGGGGGGAGGGGGGAGGGGGGAGGGGGGAGGGGGGAGGGGGAGGGGGGGGAGGTGGTGTTGGATTGAGTCAATATTTTGGAAATTCCTTTTTAGTGTGTGTGCCTGTTTGTATGTTTTGTTTTTTTTTAAGTATTTTAAAGTCTTTTTTTTAGGCATTTGAATTGTTAATTTTTTTTTTACATTTTTTAAGTTCTTCTTATTAAAAAAGAGGAGAGAGCGCGTTAAAGATTTTGTACTTTTCTTTTTATTTATTTAATTATCTGAACTTGCTGATAGTGTCTTTTTAAGATTTTTGTTTTTGTTTTTATTTGGGAAAAAAAAAAAATTATTGATTTAAGTACCATTTTCCTTCATTATTATCCTTTTTTAGAGTGTATAAAGGGTCTTAAAGTAATTTTTTAGTGTATTTCTAGAGTTTAAAAGAGTTTTAAAGAGTTTTCAAATAGTTTCTAAGACTTTTTTTTTAAATAAAAAATGGGAGACAAACTATCATAATGTAAAATAAAAGAAATAAATAAAAGTGTAAAAACTGAATCTTAAATCCTAAAGAAAAAAAAAAAATTAGCACAAATTGGTTTTATCCAAAAATGATCCAGAACTCTTATTAATAAGGAAAAGAAAATAAAATAAAAGAAAAGAGAGAACCAAACAAAATCAAAACAAAACAAAACAAGAAAAAAAAAAAAAATTACCTTCCCCTTTCAAATCTTCCTTTTCGATTTCTCCGTCGTTCTGAAAAACCCATCCTCTCCAAACCATAATTAGGGTGGATTTAATTCAACCAAAAATAATCTATATATATATATAATATTTAAAAAAAAACTAAAAAAAAGTAAAAATAAAAAAAAAAAAAAAAAGTTTAAAAATAGGCCGACAAACAAGTCTTGATTTCAAAAAAAAATCACAGGAGAAAAATCAAATAAATTAAAATTAATATAAGAGATATGCATCCTAATAAATATTTTAATATACATTTTAAATACATAATAAAAATATATGAAAAAATAAATAAAAAATGGCAGTTGGTTGTCTCACCTGCGTTTGTGAATTTTCCGCAAATTTTTTGTTTTCAGACGAATCGAAATTCTGAAAAAAAAAAAAAAAAAAAAAAACAACGAAAAAAAATATAAAACAGAAAAACAAAACAAAACAAAAAAAAATGAAATAAAAAAAAACCAAAAAAAAGCGAGAGAAAACAGAAAAACAAAAAAGAAAAAAAATCCACAAACCCCAGGACTTTGTTTAACCCAAAAACTTTAAATTACTTTTTTACTTTTTACTTTTTCTTTTTACTTTTCCTTTTTCTTTTCGCTTTTACTTTTTTTATAAGGTTTCTCGTCCTATCTTCGATTTTTTCTTTCTTGTACTTAGCTGAATTGTCAAACCTTTTTAAGTTTTTTCTTCTCACAATGTAATCCCAGAAAAAGGCGGATTAAAAAACATTGGGTTTCCGCAAATTAGTTAATTTTTTGAAAAAATTTCAACGGTAATTTTGACTCGAATCAAGGTTCAAATTTGGACTATCATCAGAAATAATAATAAAAAAAATTGGAGAGAAGGATGGAGACAGAGGTAGAGAGAGAGAGAGAGAGAAACAGATGGGGAGTGGGAGAGAGACAGGAGAGAGACAGAGAGAGAGAGAGAGAGAGAGAGACAGAAGGGAGAGGGAGAGAGACTGAGGGAGAGAAATAGAAGGGGAGAAGGAAAGAAACAGGAAGAGAGAGAGGGAGAGAGGGGAAGGAAGAGAGGTAGAGAGAGAGAAGAAAAATTCTAAAAAACCAAAGGTTTTCTGTGGTACAAACAAGAGTCTATAAGTAGCAGTTTTCCAAAAAAAATCGAGTTTCCACAAATACAAGGGCTTATTAGAGTTCCAGAAATATGATATGTTTCTGGTTTACCAATTTTTATTATCGTGAGGTTTATGGGTTTAATAACCGTTTGATAATGATTTAGGTTTCGTGCAGTTCTATTGATCTTACATTTTTGGGTTTTAACAGGCTTTGCGAAATTATTCATAGGACCTTTAGCAAGGGCTTTCTCAGGTTCAATATTGCTCTTTAAGGATTATCAATATCTCCGCTTTTTTTAGCAATTTGACAGTTTTAAAAGCTGTCAAAGATGCTGTTTACAAAGATAAGATTTTTCAGGATTCTGATGAGTTGAGCCAGACTGTGCTATGCGATTATAGCATTTCTATATACATACATACATTTGTAATTTACAATGCATAATGTAAAAAGCGTAATGGATATTGGCAATTTAGAATGTATGATGTATGATGTTTAATGTATATTTATAATAAACAACGTATTACGTATACTGCAAAACGTAAAACATATAACACAAAAAGCATAATGTACAGCGGACAATGTACCAATGTATAATGCATAATGTAGAATATAGAAGGTAGAACCTAGAATGTACATTGTGCAATGTACAACACACAATGTACAATGTAGAATGTTGAATGCAGAATGTTGAATGTAGACTGCTGAATGTAGAATGTACAATGTACAATGTACAATGTAGAAAGTAGGATGTAGAACGTAGAATGTAAAATGCAAAATGTAGAATGTCAAATGTAGAATATCAAACGTAGAATGTCCAATATAGAATGTACAATGTACAATCTACCATGTAGAATGTAGAATGTCGAATGTAGAAATGTATTGTAAAATGTGGAATTTAGACTGTAGAATGTAGAATGTACAATGTCGAATGTAGAATGTCGAACGTAGAATGTACAATGTAGAATGTACAATGTACAATGTACAATTTACAATGTACAATGTACAATGTGGAATGTACGATGTACAATGTACAATGTACAATGTCCAATGTAAAATGTACAATGTCCAATGTACAATCTACAATGTACGGTGTGCAATGTACAATTTACAATGTACATTTTATAATGTCTAATGTGTATACGCATAATGCATTAATGTATACAGTGTCTAATGCTCAATGAAAAATATTTATGACTAATGTACAGTGTTCAATGTATACAATGTCATATCGAGCATTCAGTTTATGAGTTTTCACCCTTCGCAATTTTAGACGACTTCTTTATTTTAATTTCAAATGATCACGTCTCAGTTTCAGATTCTCTAAACTGGCTCTTGCCTTAAATTCACTTCACACTATCTCTCCTCCGTACACCCATCTCACCTGCATACGACACCACGGCCTCCTCCTCCTCCTCCTCCGCATCAACTCCTTCCTCAATGGCGTCCGTACAAGCCGTACATTCTATGTAATCCGTATCGCCTCTGCAGCATGCATGAGCCGAAGGATCTGTACCTTCCGTACGGTCAAGAGTAGAGGGAGAGGCGAGACGTGATGGGAGAAGAGGTCGGTTGGAAGAATCCAGGCCCATCTCAAGAGGGAGGGATGGAAAGAGAAAGGGGTAGAGAAAATGAAAGGCGAGGGAGAGAAAGATTTTTTTGCACATAAAAGGTACAAACGGGGTATGCAGTATATTAGTATTATTCGCGTGGAGTATCGAGCTGGATCTGTCGAATTTCAGTTCTCCCGCTATTTTTCGATGTGGCAGGTCGATTTTTTTTTTAAACGTATCGGTGACATTAACTTCAACGATATTAACCTTCTTTCGGTTGGTCTTTGCCCAACCTTTATAAGAGGACAGAGGTCGCAATCGGGTACCCGACTCCGTACCCGACCGGTACCCGCCCGCCCGCATCGGACCCGGAACGGGTTCGGGTGCCAAATCGGATTTAATCACCCGGCGGGATTCGGCCGGGTAATTCAACAAAACAAAAACAAATTCGGGTACGGCCGGGTAAGCAAAAACCGAAAAAAAATTGAAGGTTTCGTAGGTATGTTCCACTAAAGTGTTGTCAAGTACAGTATTGTCCATACTATACAACATTATTGTACTTTGTACTTTTGGTATCGTGGAAGGTATGTGGGAGATGTACCATTAATTTTGTAATTATTCGGGTACAGGCGCGTACGGAGTAGTCCGCGAGAAGTCGAGTTTCGATTAATTTTTTTTTTGTAAACGCGTATCGGAAACCGGGTAACAATTTAGGAGCGTGACATAACGCAGGCGGATTTCGGGTGTTCAGATTTTGGGGAAAAAAATGTCGGATTCGGGTATCAGAAATAATGACTTTTGCGACATTTGACCTTTGTAATCGCTCGACACCGTCATCCATATCATTACACTTGGTTTTATGGCACACTATTTGGAAACATGTTGTTAAGATCAATGGCACAATAAAATGTTTATTTCCTTCGTATGGTAAAACATGGTTAAAATTTAAAAACCACGTTCTAGTTTTGCTCGTAATAAGTAGACACGTGAAGCACAAGACGACCGTCAGATAGAGGTAAAAGAATTGACTGAAAAAAAAAAATCGCACGAAATCTCAACTATGGTATAAATTCGCACGATATGCTGACAACATCCGAAATATTCCTTAACTGTTCGAGCACGACCATGACGTGGCATCTTTGGTTGTTTTAATTAGTTTTTGCTGGTTACTTGTTTTAGTTAAGGTTGCCTTTTTTTTTGTTCTCTATGCTTTTGCCTATTTTCTAGTGTTTTGTATCGGTAAGGATTTGCCGATAACCGATATGGGCCTTTTTTCGGGGACCCGATAATCGATATATTAGTACGATATATCGCTATCGGTCTTATCGCCGATAAGTAGCCGATAATATCGGCTACTTATCGGCGATAATGCCGATAACGATAACTATCGGCGATAACTATACTGACAGTACAAATAAATGTAGGGCCTGTACACTCATCTGTACGTCTTACTCCCCCGAGGCGCCCTACTCACAACCCTTGATGTATCTACCAATCAGATCATTTGTACAAGCCGAAAGTACAGTAGCCGACATAATATATGTACGGCTTTAGTACGGCTCCAGTCAAAACGATGTACCTTTCACATCCGACGCCGTGGCTTTGTCCCTTTCTCTTTTGGGATCCACTGGAAACGTGCCACGTGTCGATCCGTCGACTTTTTTGGCAAAAGCCGCCAAAAAAGACATTCTGAGATGTCGGCGCTCACGCTGACCGTCCGCTCGCATTTTCTCATTGAAAGTCGTCCGATCGATTCCGGCGGCACGCATAATGTTAATTTGCATCCGTTGTACTTTGTGTCCGCCGTCTTTTTACCGTTCCATGATAATCAGTTTATCAGTACAATTTCGTACATTCCCGTAAAATTTATGTTCAATTAACCGCCCAAAAAGTAATACAAAGTGCAACGTATTTTTTTCTCAAATTTCGCACATTTCCCGTAAAAAACCGTACATTTCTCGTAAATTTACCGTTCAGTTTACCGGACAGAAATTTTTTACCGATACACAACATTAGAGTTTAGTCTTTGGGATGGACGTGAAATCCGCGGTCGACGTGTTCTACAACCCGTCGAAATATAATAAGACCACGTCGTTTATCGTATGATTGTGCCAGTGTGTAAGAGGAATATGTCGTCGTAGGATTGTTAAAAGAAGACAAAAGGGGGGTTAGAGGATTGATTGGTGTCGATTGTGTAACAAATTCAACGACGAGAGGCGTTAAAGGAAGATCTGGTACGAGTTGGCAGGTTCACTTTTGTTTTTTTATTAATCCTCACCAACATCAATATGCGTCCACGTTGACTCTTAGTTTCATTTAGTGCGCACTAGTAACTGTATGTAGTTGGAAGTCAAATAATTAATTGTACAATTTTTATACTTTTGTACTAGTTTTTGAAGTCTTTTCGCAACCTTTAACCGTACCATATTTAGTAGATTCTTGTGTTTTGTTTTAGCTGCGATTTTCCTTTTGATTTTGAAGATGTCTCCAACACGGGGGTGGAGAGGTAGCGTGTTCGGCAGCGGGAGAGTTTCAGTGCCCAAACACGCAAACGCTGAATCGGACCACACAATCGTTTTCTCTCAACCGACTATTCCCCTCACGACAAACATATGTACAGCGCACAGCTTGACACGGAATGTCAAAGACCTAAAGTCAAAACCGCGTACCAAAGTCAACAACCGTCTCTCGCAGGTTGCATAACAAAGTGGAAATTCAAATAGGGATCGATGTATCTGCCGTGGTAGTTTCTTACGTCTGTCCGAGCGTTTTTATGGTAAGCCTTTGGTAGGTGCACAAAACTTGGCACTAAACTCGCGTAGAGTAGGCATTGTCCCTTTATTTTTTGGGATCCACTGGAAATTTGCCACGTGTCAATCCGTCGGCTTTTTTGGCAAAAGCCGCCAAAAAAGCCATTTCGAGATGTCGGCGCTCACGCTGACCGTCCGCTCGTATTTTCTCATTGAATGTCGTCCGTTCGATTATAGCAGCGCGCATAATGTTATTTTGCATCCGTTGTACTTTGTGTCCGCCGTCTTTTTACCGTTCCATGATAATCAGTTTATCGGTACAATTCCGTACGTTTCCGTAAAATTTATGTTCAGTTAACCGCCCAAAAAGTACTACAAAAGTGCAACGTATATTTTCGTCAAATTTCGTACATTTCCCGTAAATAACTGTACATTTCTCGTAAATTTACCGTTCAGTTTACCGGACAGAAAGCAATCCGGACAGAAAGTACAGAAAGTACAAATATATCGGGACCGCTGACCGTTCGATAACCGATAACTATCGGTATCGGTGTTATCGCGATAATTTTTTTACCGATACACAACACTACTATTTTCTCTTGACTATTTTAGTCTTTTAAATGTATTTTTTTTTCTTACTTCTTTGAACCCTATTGACTATTATATTGCCCATCGCACGTTTTGCAATAAAGATTGTTCAATAAAATCTGAACCATAGTTCAAAAGTAGGTGACCGTACGCCCATACAATATGCCTATTGTACGCAAAACATACAATATGCCCTTAAGACCCATATTGTATTGGCCGCAAAATGAAATAAAATAGTAACATGGTTGAGTTGCACATCGATCGATAGAGAATTAAACGACATGTCTAAATTTTGAAAAAAAATCGGACAAAAAAAATTATTTATGTGAGTTTTGAGGGACTTTTTATTTAAACCGTCAGATTTGGACGATCGGACGGTCGCTGATCAAAGTAGGCGATTTTAAAAAGATCACATGAAAAGCCCATAACACAACTTACGAAGGGACAATCTGTCATATTAGCGTCTTCAATTTTGAGGGCCACACTAAATAAAGCCTCAAATTGACCAACCAGGCAGTATGGGACGATAAAAATAAAAAAATACGACACTGCCAAAAAAATTACCAAAACCTACGGACCAACCCCGTTGGTGGCTTTTCCCCCGGAATGTCATCCTACGCCGTGTCAGTTCGCTAAAAAAATTCGTCCGGCGGCGTGCGCTGTACCTTGATCTTACGTCAGATTCGGACGTTCGTACAGGAGTTGCACGACGCACACACATACAGTATGCCTACGTTGCGCGAGTTTTGTGCAAAGTTTTGTGCGCCTACCAAAGGCCTACCATAAAAAAGCCTACTTTTGAACTATGATCTGAACCTCAAAAATGTACTCTATTTAACCTTGGAACACGTGGCATATTTATAGCCATTCGAACATGTCGGCTCATAAATTTTCAAGTCTCTTTTCCGAGATTTGGTGCCGCGCCCGCAGCGGTCGCCACCTGTACTCTCAAGGAATTCTTGTATGCAGTTAGGGTTAGCTTCAATCAGGACGTGCCAGAAAACATATTCCGTACAATTTCTGGCAATGATTATTACGCAGTTTCCATGAGGTCGTCCGAGAAAATTGTTTACCGTACACGTGGCCTGTTCGTTCGTACACCACGTAGATTTAGAGTGTAGATTGTGTTATCTTCAACGGATTTTGATCTTGGAATCGATATCCAGGTAAAGCGTGTGGATCATGTACGGTTATTCTGACAGATTTAAAAGCGCGAGAAACTACGACGTGTCCTCTAACACGAGGTAGGGTACCGAGGCTCCGGTTCGGGATTCTGCTGGATTCTGCGGTCCACCCTGCTCAATTTTATATGGCCTCCGTCACCTGCAATTTTGTTGGCTGTATTTCGTGGCACTTCTCTCTATAATTCACGTGGAAAGTTTATCTGCGGTCATAAAGGAAAGCATCAACGGTGTATGTTTAATCCTGGACCTTTGGAAAATCTCGTTAGTGTCTCCGTAAAAATATTTTTTGAGAAACAAAGAAAAAATCGCACGAAAAGATACGAAAACATAAGTTATTATTCAGTAAACAACTCGACTTTCATGCTGAAAGGTTACCCTCAGCCACAAACATAGTCCTACTCTTCAACAATTAGATAAAGTGGGAGTCGAAAAGAGGCGTAAATTATACGCATTAAATTCAATGAAACTTTATTGGTTCTTCGTACGCATATGAAGTAATACGGGAATAAACAAAACGCCTGGATTCTAGAGATATTTTATTATTTTATCCATATCGGGGGGAGAAAAAACCTCCATGGACTTACATCGTACGGATTATCGAATGACAGGCGTGTGCTGACGTGTCGGAGCCTGACATGACTCCAAGCATTCGATACTTTGATAGATTGCACTATTGTTTTGTCGTTTATGACAAAACTTTCGCGTACCTTTCAAAGCTCGCTTTCAAGATCATCCCTGTAAACGAATCTCAGCCGTCCTTTTGTTCAGAATGTCCTTTTTTTGCCTTTTTTTTACCCCTTTTGTTCCTCGATGGTTTTTTACATCGCACTTTTTGCAATAAAGCTTTCCTTCTCATTTTATAAAGACATGTGCAAGAGGTACACCGCCAATCGTTATTAGCGTGTAAGTTTTTTTAGCGTATAAAAATAATTACCGTGGTGTACGCTATTTAAGAATTTGAAAATTTTGGAAAAAATCATACATTCTAATTGTTTGGTTATGGTAATTTGGATCTTTGAAAAAACAAATGTCGGTCGCAAACATGCTTACACTAATATAGGTCTCCGTACAAAATCTGACAGATCGTACACAAATCGTACATTCACACGGTCGAAACGCGGCTGTCGGACGAATATGTGCGAGCGGGATTTTTTACGACCTGGTTTTTTTCCTTTTTAGAACGCACATTCTCATGCGTCCGCGGTTACTAAAACTGATTTATTGTACTTTTTAACTTAAAAAGGTACATTTATGTACGGTCTGATACTGACCGTACACCACTCTATTTAAGAGTCAACGTACTGAAAATAACCCTAAATAGAATAAAGAAAAAAATAGAATGAACTACACTAATGGAGAATAAAAAAAAAAAAGCGGGACGGAATTAGCGTAACAACGCTAATAACGATTGGCGGTGTAGTGTTGGGTATCGGGTAAATTCATATCGCGATAATTGCGATATTCAATATATTGAATATCGATCGAGCAGATTCTTCGATATATCGTACCGGGACCAACATAAATCATCGCGATATATATCGCAAAAAAACGGGTGTCCGTACAATAATCTTACGGAAATTGTACGGACATTCCCCCCAATTAAATTTTTTTATGGCTCGGTATATCGGCTATACGATATCGGAGATATATTGCCGATGTATCGTGATGATTTGGTTTTCGATATATCGAGGCGATATATCGATTATCGGCTACCTGAAATTCGATATATATCGAATATCGGCAAAGGGTCCTCGATACCCAACACCAGCAAGAGGGAACTAAAAGCATGAAAGAGACTTTTTTTTCATCTACCATTCCCCACCGCTATTAGCTTTACTAACTACAGTGCCCTTCGTTATTAGAGTGGACCACTCAAATTCGAGTGAGTTAACCCTAAATCAGTAATTTGGGCTTCGACCCATCGGACCTCTCCACTGTTATTTGCACCATCTTTCCCGAGCCTATCCCGATCCTATGCCTTTCCATATCTCTCCAGTACTTAGTTCAATAGGCAATGATGACATTTGAGCGCTCTCAACACGACTTTTTGTCGCCGTCAAAGTTTTGTCCTAAGACTAACGTAGAGTTGGGATTTTTGTGGACATTAAAAGAAAGTACAAAGTAGTATGTACACTGAAAGTTGACTTAAAAACCCTAAAAATTATGCAATTTTTTTGCGGCCATTTTGGTTTAACGTAAACTATTTACATTGCTACACATTGACGTTTACTTTCAAATACTAATTTATGAAAATTAAAACTTTTAAATTGATTTGAGAGTATTCATAGGACGTTGGTACATGTTGGTTTTCCAAATGCTAGAAATGTACCATAAAATTGCAAAATTAAGGCAAAAACAGCATTGGGGACGCACATATATCATCTAAACTCTAGTTTATTATCATGCACACATTATTTTCCCTGCATGTTTTGTGCATAAAACATGGTCATAACCTTAATAAAACAAAATAAAAAACCGTATAAAGATAATTCTTTCCACTTTTGCAAATTATAGTGCATACTGTCAACAATTAATAGAATTATAAATCAAAACCGTTAGCGGAATTTCATAGCAGAAACACTATTTGCGGGATAGTACAAAAACCAAATTATTTTTTGAATGCTAAATCATTTTCTTAACCAAGCAGTAACTGACTTCAAGTACATTATTTTTTTTTGTCTTTTTGTGGTGGAACATTTTTCCTTCAAATAGATTTTTTCAAGTTGTCGAGTCTCCGATTCAGAAAATCAGCCATCTCCTCATAAGCAAAGATGAACCAAGTAAATGACAAAAGGGTAACAAGCAAAAGACAGAAGTGTCACAAGTAAAAGACAGAAGTGCATGAGCAATTTTATTGTCAATTGTGTCCATTATCAAAAATGCTATTGACAGAAATTTCTCAAAAAAACTAAACCAAAAATAGCTATTAATAGCTACTCCCTGAGACGACTCTGATTTGTTTCAATTGAGATCTAGTCATGATGCAGATAGGAACTCTATTGACAGAAAATTTCCAAAAAAGAGCTAAACCAGAAATAGCTACCGATAGCTACTTTTCTGAGTTAACTCTGGTTTGTTTCGAACTTTTTTTCCTTAATTCTGATTCGACCGTCTAGGAGTGACTTTGAGGAGAAGAATTATCTGCTCTCCCAAGAGGTCCCTAAGTTGGCGTGTTTATACAAGGTAAAGTACAAGAATGCCCTTCTGGGATTAAGAACCTTGTTTCAACAATTGAAACATCAAATTGAATTGTCCAAAAGACCACAGAAAAACCCTTCCTACATGTAATTAATATGCCTGTCATGCTTCTCAAAAGAGCACAGATGGGTGGGACATCAATACTGAAGAGATAGTCCACCACGTTCAAAACCGTGAAAAGACGTCGGTCGACAATACGTCCCTCCTCTTTGTTCAGGAATGTAGTGTCCTGAGATAGCTTTCCGAAAACCGGTTCCCGATCTTTTCTCTTTTCTCTTTCGATGATTAACCATTTTTTTTTCAGTATTGCCTTAAACAACATTTCCATTTGGAAAAAGAACCATGTCATAAGGTTCATTGCCCTCCACTCCCACACTTGCGAGGCTCTGTAATTCGTTTAGATGCGAGTCAAGTGTCCCATCTCCTCCCTCGATTCCACTTATGGGAATAGTGTCAGGCAAGGCTGTAAAGCCTTGAATAATATCCCCTTCGTTATGTGCCAAACTCTGGTTGATTTTACCCATGAGACCTAATTCATTTTGTAATTGGTAAAAACCATTTCCATCATTGACCTCTCTGTTTCCTCCCCTGGAACGCATATTTTCTTTCACAATTTGTCGTAGCCCATCATTCTCCTGGTGATAAAATCAGGTAACAAAAAGACAGAAAAAAGGCAGTAAGATATGCGTTCCCTTCTTCAATCTTAGACGATTTACAGAAAGCAGCAGTGTAAAGGTATTGTAGGAAAACATTTGAGGTAAACATTTAAAAAATGTACTAGAGAAACATCCAATCGTGCATACCCTCTGGAGTTGAACGATCTGCTCCTCCATTTCTGTATTCTTTTGTTCAATTTGATTACAATGCTCCTCCAATTCCTGCCATGACCTTCCCAAAACTCCAAAAGTTTCAGCCACGCTATCATATTTATACATGTAATACTATAGACTATATAATATATATATACGCAGTCCTATATACTATAGAGAAAGATAGGGAGGGAGGGAGAGAGAGAGAGAGAGACTATAATATATACTATATATGCAATCAATACGCAATACTTTAGACTCCCCAAATCCCACATCCCTTTCAATTGCACAGCTTAAATGGTGTAATTGATAGGAACATACGGAATCGCAAAGAAACTATATAAACTGAAACAGATTAACAATGATAGGAATAAGAATCACATGTGTCCGTTATTGATGGCAATCTTGCTCAGCTAGATAACTTAAAAGACAACGACATCCATTGGCTCACGAAATAGTAAGACAAAAAAATCCCAAATTTGAAAGCGAATACGACCTCCAAAATACTAAATAAACTAATCAATGTTTTTGCCAGCAAAAAAAATTGACAGGACCAGAATATACTAAGAAATTTTTGTGCTTGTCTTATAATTTTAGCATATAGTGGTGACTGTACAACTGACCGTAACATGTTGCCGTTTCCGTTCTCTGGCTTGCTGGGCACTGACGCGATTTCTCAACAGTCTGGAAAAAAGAACACAGAATCCGAATCAACCCAAGATTCTGACGGAACCATAATTTCCTGCTACAAAACAAATTCCCTGCTTAGCTCCGTCCGGCATTAACACAGAAGTTAAGGCACATCTTCGAACGACAAACAAATTCTATTGAAAGGTTAACTTTCGTGCATACAAGACTTTTCCGCGACTAGAAGCCAAGATCAAAAAAGTGACATGATAGCCAAAATGGAAATGGTGTCGATGTTGTTGTAACCTTCACACGTGCTGCAAGCTGAGAAACAAAGTAGAAAATGAGACTGTACCTTTTGTGTCTTCTTTCCTCCTTCACCTTCACAATTGGAGGCAGCTCCGCTTTTTGTGAAGGCACAATCTGTGCCTGGCCCGGATTCACATCTGAGGAGGACCCATTTCCTGTAATATACTCAAAATTCGACACAAAAACTTTATTAGTAAGTCACTTTAGGAACACAGCAAAAAATGTTTCAGGGAAGATCATCCAGTATTTATTTATTAGATAATATTTGACCCTTACCTTTTTTGTCGCTATGCAGTTAATGCTAGTTAAGACAAGATGTGCATTAGAGACGAAGAGAAAGGGAGTAAAGAAGCAAATTTGGAAAATAACTTCTTCCTCGGACTCAAAACAGGCAAAGATGGTCCACTAATCTGGTGGTGTAACACGGCAAAAACTGCCAAACTCTCTGTTTCGTGATCCAACAAATCATCTTTTAAACCAATTTCCCAACTGGTTTTCTTGAAGTACACTCCAAAAGTGGGAACCTTTGGACCTTCTAAATGGTACCTTCAGCATTAGAGTTAACACAAAAATCTTAACACACTTTTTTTTTTTAAACGCTAACCTTCAGAACTCATTTCATGGACTTAAGATAACATAAAACCTCAAATCTAAGGCATCATAACCCTTAAAATTATAGAATAACAAAGATCTACAAGTTCCACCTTCTAAAAATTAGACTTCAAGAGGTGCATTCAGCTTAACATTCAAATATGCATATCAACCACAGAAAGAAAGTTCGCGAAGAGGGAGACCGGGCTCAGGAGAGGGAGGACAGAAAGAAGGAGACAAGGGATATTAAGCAAAGAAATCAAGGCTCACCAGGTCCAGTCTTCGGATCCACAAGTGCTCTCCTTCTCTTACCCCTTTTTGAGTCTGCTGAGGCTCTCTGTTGTCTTGCTAAGGCTCCGGGATTAAGAGAGGGGCTGAACAAAATTAGTTAAGAGTTTACCATTAGCAAAAGAGAATCGATCGCCAAACTTAAAATGAAGGATTGCAAATCGAATAATGCAGTCATCAATCTGACAAAAATCTCTGTCCAGAAAAAAACAATAATCGCCATTCTGCTGAAAAAAATTGCTGTCCCAAGCATATGTTACTCGAACAAGAAAACGTAACCACAAGTGTTAAAAATGTTTCGCTGTTTTAGCTTAACTATCTATTAAGAAAAAGTACAAAAAGGATACACCGTCGCGAAAGAAGGTACATGAAGCTGCATATCAGCAGATATTGCAAGTGGTACGATCCCGGGAACCATTTGAGCTCCTCGGTATTGGAATCCTGAAGAAACAGAGAGTAACAAAGAGGAAAGAAAAAGACAGCTTCCAGTCAGCTTCCCTTTTTGTATAACAAAGACTTTTATTCATGAACCATGATTTAAGCCACAGCCACGCAGTAATTTAAGGTAGTGATAAAACGATGTAATCTGTTTTTTCTGGATCGCAAAGTAAACAGTGTTAATATGAGCAAAAGCTGCAGATTACTTAGCTTTCAAGTTGAAAGTAATGAATTATCAAGAGGTAAGGGATTAATGAATTTGAAACAACAATAACCAATAGTATAACCAATTAGTAATCTCCCACAAGATTCAAAACCCCGATGCTAAACAGAGCAGCGCAAGTACATAACATTTGACAAAAACTGAAAAAAAAACAAGAAAATGTATTATTGGAAACCATTACCTGTTGATCCTTGTGGTGGAATAAAAGCTCCTCCTGAATTGGATGGCATAAGCTGTTGAGCACTGTCAGTTGGATTGTTGAAGGAATCTGCCGGTACTTCCCCAGTTTCCGTTTTCAGAGAAGACATTAAACCAGCAGGGAACATGGGTCCACTAGATACTCCTATGTTTCTTCCTGAAAAAGAGGTGATTACAATGTCAGTTGAAAAAATCCTTGACAGTAAATCAGTACTTGATACCGATTCGGATCGCCAGTGTGACAGCAAATCACAACCAATCTGTTGCTGATAGAAACCTTCTTAATCGTTACAGTAAAGTCTCCAACAACAACTAGTCATTGAATTCATCGTGAAATAGCGATGGAAATTCACAACAATAACATTTTCATTTCCTTTACGTCATAACAGAAAACTATTACCACGCAAGCCACTCATGTATAGCATAGAACAGTTCACCAAGAGGTAAATTTAACAACAAAAATCATGAAATTGCACACATCACCATTATCATCACCAACGTCGCTGTCGTTGTTGTGATTCTCATCCATCACTTTCACGAAAGCATTAACAATACAGAAGCAACTCCATTCGCCTTTCGATCAAGTGATCAATCGCTGAAAGATAGTGTAAGATGATCACCTATAGATCCTTGACCGGCCAATAAAGCTCCTCCTGAACCGGCTGGCATAACCTGTGGAGAAACTTTCGCAGCATTAAAAGATCGAAAGGCTGATTCGCCATTTTCTGTGTTTGTATGAGTCGTAAAGCCACCATGGAACATACTACCTGTGAATCCTGTTGAATTTTCTGACGACGAATGTAATGCCAAAGCATTCACAGGAGCACATGTAGTTGAGAGGAACATCGGCTGCTGAGACTGCCCATTTGGCAACGATCTGTCTCTTAAAACTCTGTTTTTTGGTACCACGGCATCGCTTCCTAAACTATTTTCATCTTTTCTTTGCTGTCTAGCTTCAGCTTGCTCCTTGCAATGACTTAAAACCAGTTCTCGAGCATTCACATCCAAATCTCGCGGAGAAATTGTTCCTGCACTCAGTTGCTGAAGAAGAACTGTAGCATAATCCTTTGACAAAGAGTTTCCAGGAAATTCCTTCGGTAGAACGCTTCCAAGAAGATTCTTTGAAGGTTCTGTCGAAAAAACGGCTTTCAGGGAAGAAGTGTCGCCACCTTCCCAAAAGGTCTGACTGAAGGCCTCAAAGGACATTTTTCGTACCAGAAAAAAAACAAAATACTAGAACAAAACTAACTGCTACGTTTGCTTTACCGATCCTGCAAATACAAACAGCAATAAAAGAAAATAACTCAGAAAAAACCAGAAAGATGCAAAAAAATTCCAGCCAGTCAACATTCACCAGCAGGAAACCATTCAGATTCCTAAAACAATCTCTTTTCTTGTAGAAAGGACAAAAAAGTCAATGCCAGCTCCACAATAATCAAATGAGCAGTAATGTGAATTGTCTTGAAGATAGGAAAACATACTGAAAAGAATGGCCTCAAAAATGACAGAGGACACTATACTGTGTGTCAGTAATTGGAGAGGATTAACAAACTTAACAAAAAAAAGAAAAATCGACGGACCGATTTGCAAGATCACATTAAGTTTGTGAGTGGATGCCTGCCTGTGTATGTGCTTGAAAAAGAAAGCAAGAGAGAGAGAGAGAGAGATCATAGAGAGAGAGAGAGATATCATAGAGAGAGAGAGATCATAGAGAGAGAGAGAGAAAGGGAGAGGGGAGAGAGAGAGAGAGAGATCAAAGAGAGAGAGAGAAAGGGAGAGGGGAGAGAGAGAGAGAGACATCATAGAGAGAGAGAGAAAGGGGGAGGGAGGGAGAGAGAGAGAGAGAGAGAGAGAGAGAGAGAGAGAGAGAGAGAGAGAGAGAGAGAGGAGAGAGAGAGAGAGAGAGAGAGAGAGAGGAGAGAGAGAGAGAGAGATGAGAGAGAGAGGGAGAGAGAGAGAGAGAGAGAGAGAGAGAGAGAGAGAGAGAGAGAGAGAGAGAGAGAGAGAGAGAGAGAGAGAGAGAAGAGAGAGAGAGAGAGGGAGAGATGAGAGAGGAGAGAGAGAGAGAGAGAGAGAGAGCGGGGGAGAGTGGGGGGGCGGGGGGGAGACAGAGAGGGAGAGAAAAGCAAAGGGAGAGAGAGAGGGAGGGAGGGGGGGGGGGAGAGGGGGAGGGGGGGGGGGAGAAGAAGAGGGGGAGAGGGGGAAAGAGAGGGGAGAGGGAGGGGGAGAGGGAGGGGGAGAGGGAGAGGGAGAGGGAGAGCGAGAGGGAGAGGGAGAGGGAGAGGGAGAGGGAGAGAGAGAGGGGAGAGGGAGAGGGAGAGAGAGGGAGAGGGAGAGAGAGAGGGAGAGGGAGAAGAAGAGGGAAAGGGAAAGAGGGAGACAGAAGAGGGAAAGGGAGAGGGAAAGGTGAGAGGGAGAGGAAAGGGAGAAGAAGAGGGAAAGGGAGAGGGAGAAGAAGAGGGAAAGGGAGAGGGAAAAGGAGAGAGGGAGAGGGGGAAAGGGGAGAAGAAGAGGGAAAGAGGAGAGGGAGAAGAGGAGGGAGAGGGGAGAGGGAGAGGGAGAGGGGGAGAGGGAGGGAAAGGGAGAAGAAGAGGGAAAGGGAAGGGAGAGGGGAGAGGGAGAGGAGAAAGGGAAGAGGGGAGAGAGAGAGAGGGAGAGGGAGAGGGAAGAGCGAGTGAGAGAGGGAGAGAGGGAGAGGGGAGGAGGGAGAGAGATAAGGAGAGGGGAGAGACAGGGAGAGAGAGAAAGCAGTGAAAGGTGAGAGATAGAGAGAGAGAGATGAGAGGGAGGGATGACGGATAACAAAAAATCAAAAAGAAATAGATGGAAGAGTAAGTGCTTTCTCCTTTGCCGATACAAACCTTTTCAACCTTCAGCTGGAAGCATCGTTTCTCTTCAAACGATTTGTCTTCTTTTGTCTTTTGCGCTCAAAGATTTAAATACAAAGAAAACAAAAGGATTCAAAAGTAAGACTGGGTGTGCACAAACCAAAAGGTCAATCTTTCAAAAAAATCAGTGTTCACATAGACACTTTTAAAATTCAAGGCTGAAAAAAAAGTCACGGTTAAGAAGAGAGATTGACGAAAAAAAAAGGAAAAAAGAAGATGTAAAACATTCAAAATATGAATTTTTGTTAGAAAATTTGTTGGATTCTAGCGCTTAACTTTTTGATTTGAGCTATCCGCTAACAATGATAATTAGTGTTGGGTATCGAGGACCCATTGCCGATATTCGATATATATCGAATTTCATGTACCCGATATTCGATATATCGCTTCAATATATCGAATTTCTCTTCTTTTTGTCTTTTGCGCTCAGAGATTTAAATACAAAGAAAACATAAGTGCTCAAAAGTAAGACTGGGTGTGCACAAACCAAAAAGGGTCACTCTTTGAAAACAACTTTCAGTGTTCACATAGACGCTTTTTAAATTCAAAGGCTACAAAAAAAGTCACGGTTAAGAAGAGAGATTGACGAAAAAAAAAGGAAAAAATATGATGTAAAACATTCAAAATTTGAATTTTTGTTAGAAAAATTGTTGGGTTCTAGTGCTAAACTTTTCGATTTAAGCTATCTGCTAACAATGATAGTAATAAGCATTTCAATTTTCAGATAAAATAAATATATGGCAAACATCCGTACATCAACAATCCAGTTGAACAGTTCTACCTTTTCTGGATCTTTCTGTGACACTTTTTGACTTTTCTGATGGACTCGTTAAATAGAGTGGATAGTGGATTCTGACGAAATCAACACAAAAGCCCCAAATTTCATTAGGTCTGGTGCAAACGAATAAACATCATTGGCAGACACCGTTTTTTCCGCTTGAAACGTTTAAAGTTCAAATCCAGTTTTAACTCCAGTCAAAACGCGGTCTCAATTTCCGGAGTTTAAACAGTGAAGGAGTTTAAACTGTTTGTACATCCGTACACATATTGTATGTACTATAGAGTTCAATTATTCAAACTTACCAATAGTTGTTCACACCGTTTACTGCAAACGATTCAATCGCGACGAATTATACGTAACGAACGCATTGAACGTTTTTAAAAAATCGTAAAAATCGTTAATGAATTTTCGTCCGTACTATTCTGTACATGTAAAAAAATTGGAATTTTATATACTGCAGTTTGTACATTTTTCGTACAGTTCCCGTCTCTTTTTGTCATAGTCCGTACATTGTCGGTATAATTCCATACGTTTCCCGTAAAATTTTTGTTAAGTTTACCGGACAGAAAGTACTACGAAGTGCAACACATCTTTTCGTCAAAGTCCGTACTTTTTTCGTACAAAACCGTATATTTACCGTAAATACCGTACAGTTTTCGTAAATTGTCCGTTAATTTTACCGCACAGAAAGTACGTCGCGATTTTTTGCGATTTTTTCAGCAGTCACGAATTATACGTAGTAATCGGGAAAAAGGAAAAAATCGCTTGATTTGAACAACAACGAACTTACCTGTACTATAAAAAAAGTAAATGTTAAGTCTTTATTGCAAAAATTGTGATGGTAAAACCATCATTATAAAAAAGGGGTAAAAGTGAGAAAACATTTAAAGACATTAAAATGAGTCTATATTGCAAAATTTTGATAGTAACACCATATGTGTACAAAAAAGATAAAACTGAAAAAACATTTGAAGACTATAAGAGTCGCAAGAAAGTAAGCTATGTCTAGAAAATGAAACCAAACAAAACATTACTAACAAGAGCAAAGATTCAAAACATGAATACCAAAGTTGACCCGTTACAAAAATAAATAATCGAGACGAGTACCCATGAACAAGCTAAGGTCCACAACCACGACGATCATGGATGTGAACCGGGTCCCTTGGGGTAAGATCTAGAAGACCGCGCATGTTATCTACCACTGTGCTTTATCGGAGAAGAATTGCACCTTGCGCTCGCTAAAGGGCCATTAAGACAAAATCACGGTACAACGTAGCCAAAAGGCTAGGTGGAGGACTCCTTAGAACCCTATATCCAAACGTTTTTCACGCACGCTAACGAAAGAAGTCGTTGAATGACTTGTCCAATGATCTGGAAATATCCACCATAAATGGGACAAACTGATCCTACTGGTCTCGGCAAACATAGTCTCTTTCTTTGGTAGTCGCTACGTCTCGAGCCGCCACACCAGTATGCAAAGTCGCGCGAGATACTACCTTAAATTGGTCAATTATTTAGAAAGGGTCATCAAATGATTTAAAGTTTGAATATATTGGGCCATAGCCTTAAAAGTCATTGCATTTGTACTTTATAAGGGTAAACATTTTACTATAGTTCACTATATTAAATAATCTCAACGTTATTATTGTTAGCAACAACATATTATGTTTTGCAATGTGGCTCATAGTGGACTAAATAGTACGATTAACACTACTTATGGTTTTGGGTTCAAAAGAAAACATGCACCATTGTTATAGTGATCGACTATAACAACCATTGTAAATATCCACCATAATTTACTTTCGCGAGCATTGGCAGATTTGAAATGTAAAGAAACAATTAGTGTTAATGAATTTATTTTGGGTTCAAATGCCTAACGCCACCAAAAATCAGCACTAAGTAAATTCACATAACACAAATTTGGATACACATCCCCATATTGTAGCCTGAAACTTCGTGTTCACATATTCGATGCTTGCACATGTGAGAATAAGTTCTCGCGGTTTTCCCTCGTCTTTATGATTGGGAATCAAATAAGAGTGTGTTTTTTAATGTCGACGCACACAATTTCTCTTGTCGACGCCTTATCTTGACACTTGTTATGTACGTCTATAAAAAAATAATTAGCAATTCTAGTAGAGACTAGCAAATTTTGTGCATTACATTGTTTAAAATGGTTGAAATTAGAGGAATTTACGTTAATTAAACAAAACCTATATTAAAGTGAACAAAAATTGTAGTTTTTTGCTCTATTTTAGATTCGAGGCTCAAAATTTGGGGGCGCTGGTTTAGCGTTACCAACGCTAATAGCGAATCACGGTGTAGAGCGATATAGAGATATTTGAAGTGACGTCAAAATGTGTTTCGTTTTCTATTTTATTAAGTATTTCTGATAAAACGTTTTTTGTTTTGTATATATAGTCAAAGTCGGTCAATGCATTTTGTTAAACGGTGAATTTGTTCCATGCGCATATTCATTATAGTTTAAACGGTTCATGCGTGCGTTTTATGCGTTTGGTACTTCTATGATGTGCATGTTGAAACAGTGACGTTTTTTCCCAGTTTAGGCGATAAAGTACACTTCTACTACTGTTACTGCTAATAACAAAAACTCATGCACGAATTTTTGAAACACCATTAATAGCACGGGTGCGCTGTCACCCGTACCTTTCTCGTACTTGCTTGCGCGACACTTGGCGAGCTCGAGCCCTTTCGTCCGCACCCGGGGCGGTGTGCGGGATACTGATTCCGTTAGATCGGATCCGTACCTCCTACCTCCGACCGTCGTCCTAAATGCTAACCCTAACGGCGCTCTGCCGCCCACGCTACGGAGTCGCAATGATTGGTCAGATCAGCAAGTCGTCACAGTGTTTATCCATGCTTACCTTCTCCATGTAATGCCGGCAATAATTGACCATCGATCCTGTAGGAGAGCAGAAGCATGAGACAACGATTGGCGTGTGCCCTATGTATACGGCCTAGGGAGCGGTACACTCCCCCAGTACATCGTGGCCGTTGGGGACGTACTTAAAGTAAGATTGACGGACGGGGTCGGCTCCTCAATAAACCCTCCATGAAAACCTTTGGGAGTTGAGTTAGGTCATACGCTTAATTAATATTCATAGTTCAAAAGTAGGTGACCGTACGCCCATACAAAATGCCTATTGTACGCAAAACATACAATATGGCCTTAAGACCCATATTGTATTGGCCGCAAAATGAAATAAAATAGGAACAGGTTGAGTTGCACATCGATCGATAGAGAATTAAACGTCATGTCTAAATTTTGAAAAACATTCGGACGTTTTTTTTTAATTTTTCTGTGAGTTTTGAGGTATTTTTTATTTAAACCGTCAGATTTGGACTATCGGACGGTCGTTAATCAAAGTAGCGATCTAAGAAAATCACATGAAAAGCCCATAACGCAACTTACGATAGGACTTACGTCCGCGTTTTTTTTTCTCGGGTTTTCTTTCCCGCGGAATGTCATCCTACGTCGTGCCAGTTCGCTAAGAAATTTTGTCTGGCGGCGTGCGCTGTACTATGATCATACGTCAGATTCGTACGTTCGTACAAGAGTGTGCACAACGCACACCCATACAGTATGCCTACTCTGCGCCAATTTTGTGCCAAATTTTGTTCGTCTACCAAAGGCCTACCATAAAAACGCCTACTTTTGAACTATGTTCCTAATAGAGTGGGGATCAAACGTACCAAAGGTGACACTCCGTTTGGACTATACAAAGCATAGTTCAAAAGTAGGTGAAAGTAGGCCCATAGTATAAGCCTATTGTATGGAAAACATACAATATGACCTTAAGACCCATATTGTATTCGGACCTATTCGGACCAATTAAAACATTCAGACAAAAAATTGGACCAATTAAAACATTCGGACCAAAAATGTGTATTTACACCGTTAGTTCGGATGATCGGACGGTCGCTAATCAAAGTAGCGATCTAAGAAGATCACATGAAAAGCCCATAACACAACTTGCGATAAAGGCGCCGACCAAAGTTACAAAATGTATGGTTACAAAATGTATTTAACCTATAATTTTGGGCGAAGAACAAGATTACAGATTAAACAAAAAAGGAAATCCACGACGTGAATTCTAATGGCCGATTTACCTCCACAAAGTGTTTTTGGTGACTAAGAAGAGGAAATTTGAACATAGTGCATAACTTTTTTAACCATTTTGGCTCATTTTCCACATAAATAAAAGGACAACAAGAAAAAATGAAAATTTGAACATAGTCCTCCAAGTAGTAAGATACACTTATGTATACCTATTTTATAGTGTTGGGTATCGAGGACCTATTGCCGATATTCGATATATATATCGAATTTTAAGTACCCGATAATCGATATATCGAGACCATGTACGGAGAAGCTAAATATCAAGATATTTGTTTTTTCCGGATTTTTTTTTTCAAAAATTGAAACGTAAAAAAACAATTAGTGTTAATGAATTTATTTTGGGTTCAAATGCCTAATGCCACCAAAAATCAGCGCTAAGTAAATTCACATAACACTTATTTGGATACACATCCCCATATTGTAGCGTGAATCTCCGTGTTTACATATTCGATGCTTGCACATGTGAGAACAAGTTCTCGCGATTTTCCCTCGTCCTTATGACTGGGAATCAAATAAGAGTGTGTTTGTTAATGTCGACGCACACAGTTTCTCTTGTCGACGCCTTATCTTGACACCTGCTCTGTACGTCTATAAAAAAAAAAATTAGCAGTTTTAGTAGGAACTAGCAAAATTTGTACATTACACTATTTTAAATGGTCGAAATTAGAGGAATTAACGTTAATTAAACAAAACCTATATTAACGTGAACAAAAATTATAGTTTTTAGCTCTGTTTTATATTCGAGGCTCAAAAGTTGGGGGCGCTGATTTAGCGTTACCAACGCTAATAGCGAATCACGGTGTAGAGCGATAGAGAGATATTTGAAGTGACGTATGAAATGCATTTCGTTTTCTATTTTATTAAGTATTTTTTATAAAATGCTTTTTTTTGTATATATAGTCAAAGTCGGTCAACGTATTTTGTTAAACAGTGAATTTGTTCCATGCGCATATTCATTCTAGTTTAAACGGTTCATGCGTGCGTTTTATGCGTTTGGTACTTCTGTGATGTGCATGTTGAAACAGTGACGTTTTTTCCTATTTTAGGCGATAAAGTACACTTCTACCACTGTTGCTGCTAATAACAAAAACTCAGGCACGAAATTTTGAAACACCATTAACAGCACGGTGCGCTGTCAACCGTACCTTTCTCGTACTTGCTTGCGCGACACTTGGAGAGCTCGAGCTCTTTCGTCCGCACCCGGGGGGGTGCGCGGGATACTGATTCCGTTAGATCGGATCCGTACCTCCTACCTCCGACCGTCGTCCTAAAGGCTAACCCTAACGGCGCTCGTGCCGCCCACGCTACGGAGTCGCAATGATTGGTCAGAACAGCAAGTCGTCACAGTGTTTATCCATGCTTACCTTCTCCATGTAATGCCGGCAATAATTGACCATCGATCCTGTAGGAGAGCGGAAACATCAAACATGAGACAACGATTGGCGTCGGCCTATATGTACGGCCTAGGGAGCGGTACACTCCCCCAGTACATCGTGGCCGTTGGGGACGTACTAAAAGTAAGATTGACGGACGGGGTCGTCTCCTCAATAAACCTTCCATGAAAACCTTTGGGGGTCGAGTAGGTCATACGCTTAATTCCTAATAGAGTGGGGACCAAACGTACCAAAGGTGACACTCCGTTTGGACTATATAAAGGATAGCGCCTGCGAATGGGAGTGTTTATCCGCACAGTAGACAAACCATAGCGAAATAGAGTGTGATACCCTTTTCTCGGAACTATAATTTTACCTCTTGTATAGGGGATTATCTCAACATATTACATCCTGGCAAAGTACACCGCGCATCGTTATTAGTGTCAAAGTTTAAATAGTGTGTAAGTAAATATACCGTCATTGACGCTAATTAAGAATTTGAAAATTAAAAAAAAAAAGGTTTATTCTAATTTCAGTGTTAACGCTAATTTGGAACAGCAAAAATGGAAAATTTTCTGTACGATTATATACATTATTATATGTATCCGTACAAAATATAAAAAATCGTACACCGTAGTGAAATTTAAATATCCGTACATGTCAGACTTATTTACATGTCAGACCAATCCCGTTTTTTTAGCGCACGTTCCTATGCGAACGCGTCCGATTTAATTCATTTTTTGTAAAATTTTCAACTAAAAAGGTACATTTATGTACGGTCTGACATCGACCGTACACCACACTATTTACATATTAATGTACTTTCGTTCTGTACGCTAATTTGTACGGAACCTCAATTAACGTCAAGGAAAAATTAAAATCACGTATACTATTTTTGGAAAAAAATCAAAATTTTAAGAACCCAAATTAGTGACCGTGACACTAATAACGATGCGCGGTGTAGTTGTATTTGGGGATTTAGGTCTCAAGGTGCACCGGGAGGTTTAAACATGGGTAGAGGCAAAATTTCGTCCTCGTTGGTTGGGTGATTAGACCTACTTTGCTTTCTGTTTTTTTCAAAAAACATTTACTCTGTTTTGGTTCAGCTATATACCGAAGGTGCACTAGTTATACTATTGTTCAACATTGAAATGGAAATCATGGTTATACGAATTTAAATCCTTTATCTGAGTCAATATCAAGTTGTTCATGCCAAGAAACAACAAAACATGTGTTTTATACTGGCACTTAAAAGATGTTGTATCGAAATTGAGGCAGCACCTAGCAATGTTATATCGTCAACATTTTTAACCAAGTCCATCAAAATTATGTGTTTAAACACTAACATCTAAAGGTTTTGCGTGATTTTTCGGATGTTAGTCAAAAAACAGTTTTTTTTTTTTCCTCGACGTCTACATTTACGGAGTGACAAGCATCATAGGATGTATTTGGTCATTAAATTAAATTGATATAGTGGGAAACATGTTCGCACAAATTTGTATGCAAACGGTTGTTTTTCTATCAAATGTGATATGTGAGATGAATATAATTTAATGTTTAAATGAGTTAACGGTTGTTTTTCTATCAAATGTGATATGTGAGATGAATATAATTTAATGTTTAAATGAGTTAACGGGAATGATTTACAGAAAATATATCAACTTATTTTTTATATTTTAAATATTGGTTGTTAACTATTACTCTGAAAACAATGTAGCGTTTAATTGCGATATCATCATTTTTCACGTTAAGCTTCATCTTTTTCGAATATTCAATTAAAAATGACATTTTAAATAATTTTGTTCAAGTACCGATGAATGTACCTTACTATGTATCAAAGGTTTGATAGTTTATTTTGTCTTTCGGGTGTATCCATTTTACAAACTTTAACCAAACTTGATAAAACCAATATTGTATGCTTTTAAAGGGTATGTTTAAAAAAATAACGAACTCTCTTAGCCGACAAAAAAACATTTAAAACCAAAAAGAGTGAGCTAACATTTAAATAAGTGTAGTAACGAGGTTTTGGTTATAAATGTTTATTAGTAAAACTGTTTGTCTTCCATATTCGATAATACCGTTTAGACAATTAACGCTTGTTTAACTCAATTATGACCCTAATTAGACGTTACATCAATTTATATAGTCTACCACGATTTTAAGTTGCACATATGTTGTTTAAGCATAAATTGTACCATAAATCTCAAAAGTACAGTTATATTGAGCGTGCCAAAAGGAAGTACATGTTTAAATGTAAAAATACATAAATAAATGTATTTAACCCGAAATTTTGGGCAAAGAACAAGATTAAAGGTTAAACAAAAAAGGAAATCCACGACGTGAATTATGACGGCTAGTTTACCTCCACAAAGTGTTTTTGGTGACTAAGGGTGACGTCCCATCAGGCGAAAAGTGGCGTAGTTTACAAAAATCCGCGACTCTCCGTACCAAATCGTACCGCCTATTTTGTTTTTATACGAAAAACAACATTACAGGTAATCTTGCCGATACTCTTCTGAGGTCTTGGAGATAATAATGGCCGTTGGATGTTAAAATGCGAGGAGTTCGCTTCATTTTTTGATGTAACTATCAACCCACCTCGAGGAGGTGGGTTGGCAGATACAGAAAAAAAAAATCACGACACGCTGGACGATTAAGCTACATGTCATGATGGAAGACCAACGAAAAATCTTAAGATTTGCACATGACACGCGCTTTCCAAAACACAACCGAAAATAAAAACGAAATTTCGTAACATTCCTTCGTCACGCTATTTTTTTAACTTTTGTTCGTCACACTATTTCTCTCAAAGGACTTCCTTTACGTTCGAAAACAGAAACCCTAAAAAATGAGTTGCCGTACAGGCTGGCGTCTGCAAAATGTATATAAGTTATATCGTACGAGTCCTTTGTACGCAGGTACATGGTACGCAAGTGAAGATTTGAAGTTAAGTTTGTCGGTACTAAAAATCTGAAAGATATTCATTATCAGATCGTAGCTTGCGTGGCGCCAACCAATTTAAAACAAGTGGTTTACAGACTCTACGTGATGGAACATCGGCTCAATCGACCCGGTCTGTAGAGTTGGCCGTACGATTACAGAAACGTCTGATGGAACTTAACCCTAAGAAATAGGAAATTTGAACATAGTGCATAACTTTTTTAACCATTTTGGCTTATTTTCCACACAAATAATAGGACAACAAGAAAAAATGAAAAAGTTGAACATAGTCCTCCAAGTTGTAAGATACACCCACTCACACCCATTTTAAACAGTTAAAAAAAGAGAATAGTTTAACCTTTGGAGAAAGCTTCAACCATAGTTCAAAAGTAGGCTTTTTTATGGTAGGCCTTTGGTAGGCGCACAAAACTTTGCACAAAACTCTCGCAACGTAGGCATACTGTATGTGTGTGCCTCGTGCACACTCCTGTACGAACGTCCGAATCTGACGTAAGATCAAAGTACAGCGCACGCCGCCGGACGGAATTTTTCAGCGAACTGACACGGCGTAGGATGACATTCCGTGGGAAAAAAAACCGGAAAAAAAAAAACCGGGAAAATTCTCAAATAGCGTAGTTTACTCTATATTTTTCATTACTCTAATTAGGGTTGTTTTCCAAGTACCGTAAAAAATGAAAGTACGTTGTCTCTTAAAAAGAGTGGTGTACGGTCAGTGTCATATCGTACATAAATGTACATTTTTTAAGTTAAAAAGTACAATAAATTAGATTTAGTAACCGCGGACGCATGAGAATGTGCGTTCTAAAAAGGGAAAAAAACCATGTCGTAAAAAATCCCGTTCACACACATTCGTCTGACAGCCGCGTTTCGACCGTGTGAACGCCAACGGGGTTGGTCCGTAGGTTTTGGTAATTTTTTTGGCAGTGTGGTATTTTATTTTTTTTATCGTCCCATACTGCCTGGTTGGTCAATTTGAGGCTTTATTTAGTGTGGCCCTCAAAATTGAAGACGCTAATATGACAGATTGTCCTTTCGTAAATTGTGTTATGGGCTTTTCATGTGATCTTTTTAAAATCGCCTACTTTGATCAGTGACCGTCCGATCGTCCAAATCTGACGGTTTAAATAAAAAGTCCCTCAAAACTCACAGAAATATTTGTTTTTCTCCAATTTTTTTTCAAAATTTAGACATGTCGCTTAATTCTCTAACGATCGATGTGCAACTCAACCCTGTCCCTATTTTATTTCATTTTGCGGCCAATACAATATGGGTCTTAAGGGCATATTGTATGTTTTGCGTACAATAGGCATATTGTATGGGCGTACGGTCACCTACTTTTGAACTATGGCTTCAACCGTAGTTTAAAACGTTTAATCGGCCACGAAACGTTTTATGCCTTGGGGGCTATCAGTTAAACTCAACACAGGTGACAATATGATAACAGTCGCTTTTGCACACTTGCGATAAATTCCAAATCCTTACGGTATTTGCTGAGGGGTCTGACAGAAGATTCCCTGAAGTTTATGGTCAGCTTAATCTACCTGACCGCGACAACCCGGGAAAAGCTCGACCTTAGTTTCTCCGCAATTTCCGCGATGCTGTCGGATAACCGGCAACACCGATCAACGGATGAAATCACAAAATAACAAAATAATCGGACCTCCATAAATGTGACAGCACATTCTCGTACGCCATCGCGGATTGGCTGGTCTGGCAGTCCGGAAATCCGACGGCTTCATTTGCTCAGATGAAACCGTCAGATTTATGGTGCTCTGTAGGATATCGCCTTGTACCCTATTAGAAGTGGATTTTTGGACTCAGAAGTCGCAAGTGGCAACCCCAAAGGGAATTTCCTGGCATCGTACATTTTCGTCTTTTAGGGCGTCGGCCCATTGGCCCCCAAAGTGGTTCATTTGTCGTTTAGGCGACCGTATCTGGACGGTCAGAAGCAGCCCAATCACTGAAATCTACACCGCGAATCGTTATTAGCGTTATGAACTCTATATCGGCACCTCAAAATTTTGACATTAATACCTTAAATAGAATAAACTACACTATTTAAGGACGTGAACCATAATCTGCCACGTCTCCTGGCACTAAATTAGAATGAATGACGCTAATTTTTTCTTTACACTAATAATTTTTCAACGCTAATAACGATTCGCGGTGTACAGTACAACCGTGAATCACTATTAGTGTTAATAAATTTTCGCCACGTAAAACACCTTTTCTCCGTACACACTTGTCCGATTCTTAATTTGAGACCGCCAATCGGAAGCTGAGATTCTTACCTTTCAATCGCAATCGTCAGATCCGAAATCGGACAAATGTGTACGGATAAAAGATGTTTTAAGTGGCGAAAAAAACAACCCTAATAGCGATACACGGTGTACTATACCTTGAAACGAGCCACTCGGGGGCCCAATGGGCCTAAGCCCATACTGTTTTATCTATTTCCATGCACTTTCCAATAATTGTCGGGATCTACCACAGCGCGCCAAAATCGATTCACCCAGTCGCAAGAAAGTCGTGGCATGGATATCGATTGGTTAACGTGTCAACAGCCTAGCTACATTAGAGTAAGGCCGGAAATAAGGACCTCAAGCTAAAAACAAATATTTTATTTAGCTAAACCTAGCAAAAAAGTGGATAAGTATATGAGTGAAATGAGTGGGTGCGTCAATAGTATTTGCAGACAGCGTTTTTTTTGTTTGAACGTTTAAAGTTTCCAAGCCAGAGTCTAGATCCAGTTTTAAAACGCTGTCTCAATTTCCAGTGTTTAAAGTATGTACGAGAAGAAAAAGTACGTACCTTCGTACGACATTTTGTACCGCAAGGTACGGACATGTTCTGTGAGAGTAGAAAATGTCGTATATGTGGAAGTACGGAGTAGCTGAATGAAATCAAATTTTTTGAGCGAAAAATATTAGAACTTTTAATTTAAAAAAAGAAAATCTCTGGTGAAATGTTATTCGCGGGCCTTAACTCCAAAAAATGTATAGAAAACAAAAAATTGAACTTATGGTAAATATTTTATCAATTTTGGCTCAATCTTGGGAGATAATTAATATTACAAAAGAGAGGAAAAAACAGAAAAAGACCCAAGCCTCCTCAAATAGCGGGATTGGCTTAGAACTACACCGCCAATCGCTATTAGCGTAGAAGTTTTTTTAGCGTACATGAAAAATTACCGTGGTTTACGCTAATTAAGAATTTGAAAATTTTGAAAAAAAACATTCACTCTAATTGTTTAATAATTATAATTTGGGTCTTTGAAAAAAAAAAATGTCGGTCGCAAACATGCTTTCACTAATATAGGTATTCGTACAAAATCTGACAAATCGTACACATATCGTACGTTCACACAGTCGAAATGTGGTTGCTGGACGAATATGTGCGAACGTGATATTTGACAACCCGATTAGATCCCCTTTTTAGAGCGCACATTCTCATGCGTCCGCGGCTACTAAAACTCATTAATTATACTTTTCCACTTAAAAAGGTACAATTTTACACGGTCTGACACTTTCCGTACACCACACTAGTTAGCTGATGGCGTACTTCCATTTTGTACGGTCCTAAAAAATTAACCCTAAATAGAGTAAAGAAAAAAATAGAATGAACTACGCTAATGGAGAAAAAAAGGAAAAAAAAGGCGGGACGGAATTAGTGTACACAACGCTAATAGCGATTGGCGGTATACCTATTCTAAAATTAACTAAGAAAGAAACGGAGTTAAACATAATGAAAACGTTTAAGCTGGATTTACATCGGTCTTCATTCAGTGTTTTGTGCTTTAAGGCATCCGTTTAAACACAGCACTCTCCTTTGACGCTTACACCGTGTCTCGCTATTAATGTTAATGTTAATTTCACCACATAAAACATATTTTCTCCGTACACATTCGTCCGATTTTCAATTGGAGATCACCAATCGAAATGTGAGAATTTTGCCTTTAAATCCCAACCGTCAGATTAGAAAGCTGATAGGTGTGCACGGAGAAAATATGTTTTAAGTGGCAAAAAAACATGAAACACTAATAGCGATACACGGTGTACAATGATGGCACTAACCTGCCAATCGTCGCCGTCGAATATTACGAATCTACGTTTTATTTCTCTATACCCTCGCACTCAGAAAGCGTATTTACTATTTACCAAAAAAGTCGTTGAATAAGTCTGAAGGTGGGAGATTTACGGTAGAAAACGTTAAAACGGATTTACTCTAAAATCATTTTCTTCTCAAAAGGTCGTGCGGCCGCTCGTACAACACGGTTTGGTGTCGGACTGTACGAGAGGCCGTATGCCTTTGATGGATAAATCTCGTAATTTTCTCCACCAATGGGATTTCCTGACGTATCTTCCAAACCTAAAATCAGATTATCGGCTACTTATCGGCGATAAGACCGATATCGATATATCGTACCAATATATCGATTATCGGATACCCGAAAAAAGGCCCATATCGGTTATCGGCAAATCCTTACCGATACACAACACTAGAAAATACCCTAAAGAAGACTTTCGGTTTAAATGTTTTGTCTATTAGCGTCATATTGACGTATATAAAGCCAATTCTGCCGACCGACATATTGAAACTGAAATTGTCGGTGTGACGTCATCATGCGGCATCTATCACATTCCGTACTATACACACATTTCTACTGGTTTTTGTACAGATCGTATTTTATTGTTATTTTAGTAAATACCACATTTTTGAACTACGGTTACTACACCGCCAATCGTTATTAGCGTGTAAGTTTTTTTAGCGTATTCGAATAATTAGCGTGGTTTACGCTAATTGGGAATTTGGAAATTTTCGAAGAAATCGTCTATTCTAATTGAGAATTAGGGTTTTATTTTTAAATAGTGTGGATAATTTTATTTGAGGAAAAAAAAAAAGCGGGACGTTATTAACGTACACAACGCTAATAACGATTGGCGGTGTACAGTACCACTGTGCATTTTGTCGTTATGGGGATTGCTGCCTTAGTGGCTGGTACAGTACAGTACAGCCAGAAGTGTAGAACCAATCAAAAGTGTTTCCGTGATGAGGGACCGTACCATATTATATACGCCGGCAAACATGTGAATGTCCAGACTGTCAGAAATTTATGACCGTGTACGGATGACGGAAAAAGATATTACATTGTCGAATATAGTGTGCAGGTTGTCCAGACGAAAGGAATTACAAAGACCTTTCTTGTAGCGCCATTATCAACGCGTTTCATGTGTGCAATCTGGACCAATCGGGTCCCTTAGATCCACCCGACTTCCTTGTTACGGTTTTTTACCTTTTCTGTCTTGTCTTAAACGATCGCGTATGAGTACTGTACTGTAGTCAAACGAAAGTGCTATTATTGGTCTATATTTTCTGTACGGATTCCAACCCCAAACCTGTTTTATCCGGCCTTTTTAGTTTTTACACTGTCTGGATTATAACGCTATTTTGTGTATTTTTGTCGTGAAAAAAAAAACATTAACAAAATTTTGGCACCTAAGGCCATTTTGTGTGTCAACTTTGCAGCGTCTATGCTGAGCTGGCATCAATGCTAATTCCAGGAAAGGTGGACAACTCTGACAGCATTCACCGAGATACGTACTTGTGGGTTTCGGAAAGCGTATAACTTACAAAATTAGGGTGGTTTCCATCTATATTCAAATTATAGACCGTTGGTCGTCCGTTTGGAAACCTTTAAATAGGCACACTTTCCGTCCGTCTGCACCCGTAAACGCCGTGTCCCCCGGCCGACGTCACCAAACGGGTCAGATGTTGCGTCAATCGTTGTGTTGTTTTGGGTCGCGTCTATAAATGTCCGTACGGACGACTAGAATAGTACAATCGTACTCAAACGATTAGATAAAAAGGACACGGTCCATGCGCGTGTAATGGGCACGATCGACGGGCATGATAAACGGGCACGATCAAAGGGTACAATCGACGGGTAATATCAACGGGCACGATCAACGGGTACCATCAACGGGTACGATCAGAGGGCACGATCAATGGGTACCATCGACGGGCACGATCAACGGGTACGATCACCGGGCACGCGGGGAAGATAGTACAGGACACGGTCCATGCCTGTGTAACGGGCGTTGATTCACTACACCGCGAATCGTAATTAGAGTAAATTACTCTAATTCGGTCGCTCGAAATTTCGACTCTAATACATCAAATAGAGTAAATGATTCTAATTTTTTTATTATTCTAATTTTTTCATTATTCTAATTTAGGTAAGTTTAATTAGCGTAACAAAATTGTAATATAGGTTCGTTTTAAATAGTGTGGAGTACGAACGACGTTCGACCGTGCAAAAAAGTACTTTTTTATATAAAAAGGTACAAATAATGATTTAATACAATCGCGCTCGCACGTGAAATCGCACTAAACGAAAAATTAATCACATCGAAAAAAAGCCGTTCGCATAACTCTCGTCCGTCGACAGCATCGTCGTCAGTGTGAACATCAGCTGACACTCAGCGCGACAAATAATACTAGCGTCATAATGACGTCAAAACTATACGGACTGACAGATTTTGTACGGCCACGTAATTTAGTGTTTATAGTTTCAACGCGGATATTTATTGCCGACATAACCCAATATAGAGTACTTAAATAATGGTATGTCCCCATGTGCATAAGTAAGGGTTTCTTTCTGTCGTTTACTTGTAAAACTTAGCACCGTACTGCCTAAGTTGCAACCGTACGAAGGAATCGCAAATTTGTAGAGTACAATTTGCGTCATCCTCGAACTTAGGATGTACGAAAATTTGTCGTCTTGTGTTTTTCCACCCACTTCCACGACAAAAAAAGTCATCTTCAAACCTACGTTTAAAACACATGCGCAATGTGTTTTAAAACTAAGTATTTTCGATAAACAAATAGGAATATGTATTCACACGTGCCGTAATTCTCGCAAATTTTCATAGGATTTCCAAAGACAAAGAAGAGTACAAAATTCGCTATGTTTTGTCCGTTTGCGTTTAATACGACAAAAAGTACACAATTTGTTTGGTTTTGTCCGTTTTCATCCAATACATATTTTTTTTTGTATGGGTCTCGGAATTCTGTTGCCATTTCACGAATGTGACAGTAATAGTGGATCGAACTTGTTCGTAAATGGGTATTTAAGTGTTACGAATATAGAGTTTTAAAATTTATAGACGTCCGCGAAAGAATCGCACGATTTGGAGTTGTATTTTAAAAGATATAGCGATTAGTGTATTTAGGCGATGGCGCGAGGTCAAAATAACGAATGGGTGTTCATTGTTACGAGTTAAGGGTCAAACTAGCCGCGGAATTTAAGAAGTACGTTTATAAAGTACCAAACGAAATCAATATTTCGTTTGGTACACACGATGGTTTGTTTCGTACAATTTTCAGTACGAAACCTCACTTTCACTTTATGGAATTTCGTAGGAAGTTGCGTGTGGGGAACGCGACGACGCACGTTCGTGCGAAGTCGCGTTTCGTTGGGCGCGCACTTTTGCACATAAATGTTACGTAGTGAAACGTAACGTTTGATTGGTTGGAAATGCTACGTGGTTAGTAAGAGATTTCGCACGTTTCTGCATTGGTCAGTCTGAGTCCTTGCTGATCAATGATTGGCCCAAGTAAAACCTGTTCAACGGAGCGTTGACTTTGGCCTGGCGAGTCCAAGGCGGTGATGGATAAATAGTGAAGTCTAAGAGGAGAGTAGACATATTTTCCATTGGAAAAGTTGGTGGAAATTCTGACTGATCTTGGTCATGAGAGATTAAAACCAAATTAGAGCGATGGCATTTTGGCACTCAAATCTCTTACAAACTAAGTAGTGATATACTAGTTAAGATATATAATTATTAAGAGTGGAGAGTAGTGGAAAACACTGTAATAATAAGGGTTGAGCCACGAGGGCAAGTGACCAAGCTAATGTTATGTGGACAAAAGCTTATTCTAATTTAAAGTTTATTTATTTATGTGAGTGCTTTCCAATGTGAATGTGTAATTTTCCAATGTGTGGAATGTGTGGTTGAAATTGGATGTAGTAATGGGATTTTATGAGAGGTAGGAGATCTTATTACAACGTCGACCTACGCAAAGGCAAACCGCATCTTTTTCATCTGTGAAACTGCACAGGTTAGAATGCGGTACGTATATAATGTCACTGTAAAACATGCGACGTCACAAGCAGTTCCGTAAAATAACGTGCGACATGACAGATTGTAGACGTTGACAACCGTCACAAGTATTATCTACGTATATAATCGTCACAAACGTAAGTTTCAATTTCGTTATTACACATAAGGACACTTGAAAACCGGGTACGGCGGATCCACGCTAAAATACAAAGTAAGTTCGCTAAGTTCCAGGTACATGGGGACATACCCTTAGCCACAAAATTGAAATTTAATCGTCTAAGTGTTACATTGAACTTAGACGCAAATTGAAATGAAACCTCTTTAAACCATAGTTCAAAAGTAGGCAGTTTTATGGTAGGCCTTTGGTAGGCTCACAAAACTTGGCACAAAACTCGCGTAGAGTAGGCATACCATACGTGTGTGCGTTTGTGCACACTCTTGTACGAACGTACGAATCTGACGTATGATCATAGTATAGCGCACGCCGCCAGACGAAATTTTTCAGCGAACTGACACGGCATAGGATGAGTTGTGTTATGGGCTTTTCATGTGATATACTTAGATTGATACTTTGATCAGCAACCGTCCGATCGTCCAAATCTGACGGTTAAAATAAAAAGTACCTCAAAACTCACAGAAAAACAAATCGCACGAATGTTTTTCAAAATTTAGACATGACGTTTAATTCTCTATCGATCGATGTGCAACTCAACCTTCTTACCATTTTTTTCATTTTGCGACCAATACAATATGGGTCTTAAGGTAATATTGTATGTTTTACATACTATAGGCATATTTTATGGGCCTATTTTCACCTACTTTTGAACTATGCTTTAAACTAAATTGAACTACTGTAAGTTTTGTACGAATATTTAAAACGCACGAAATGAAATTTTGCTGTCAATGTAAGAATGTTGATTCGTAGATAGTGTGGCTCGATTTCGTCGCGCGTTATAGTACTTTTGTTTAAACATATTTCGTTTCACTTTACGTCTAAGTTGAATGTAACGCTTAGACGAATGCGACGTTCAATGTGACGCTTGTGCTCTTACCGTGGAGCTCACATAAAGACAAAAAGTGACTGTCTGCAACACTTTTTTTTACATGTGGTTGCCGCATTTTTTTTACCGTGAACGTTCGCCGACCGAGTGAATTGCTAATTTTATTATGACGGTCGACTTCTGCAATCGCGACAAAATTTTAAGCGGTTGAAACATTATTTTGAAATTCAAAGTTGTCCAACCGATTGACCGTCAAATTTGTACTCAACGGACTTTATTTGTACCAATATGTACTTCAAATGTACAATTTTTGACAAAATGACGTAAGTGACTGTGCGCAACCAAAACAGTCACTGTCACGATCAATTCCTGTTTTTCGCCACTTAAAACATATTTTATCTGTACACACTTGTCGGATTGTGGATCTAACGGTCGCGATTAGAAGGAATCATTCTCAGCTTTCGATTGGCGGTCTCAAATTGAAAATCCAACAAAGTGTGTACGGATAAAAGGTGTTTTAAGTTAGGAATAATTATTAACCCTAATAGCGAGACACGGTGTACTGTAGCGATTTAAACAGAAACGGCTCAGTTTAAACAGTTGGAAAAACCGGCTGGTTTGATTCGACCACACCAAACCCAGTTTGAACCGATTGTCCGAACGTACGGTCATATATTTAAAATTATCTACAAACGTGTGTTATACAGGTACAGAAATGTAGAAAACGTAGCCCACCAATTACACTATTGGACCTAAATTTTACCATTGGTGTATCGACTGCATTTGGACTTTTCACTGACTACAATTTGTCGCTTTCTTGACCGTTTAGATTTTTAATGCAACATCGAACTGGACAAAAGGACAAAGCGTTGGGCCAATCGTATATCATTCGGGTACAATCTAGTATAAGATATTTCTGCCTCCGGTTCCGGAAAAGGACAATATACTTTAACGCCTATGGCACACGTGTTTTGAGGTTAGCCGCTCCCTGCCAAACATGCACATGCATTAAACTCGCACGTGTCAGATCGCGGGAATATGCTGTTTTGTGGCTCCTCAGCCTCGAATAGAGACACTTTTTGGCGTGACACGTGGGTTGCCCGAGCACAACTGACGGAAGTTTGATCCAGGTTATTTCCAAACCAGATGAAAACCCTAGGTGTGGGTATTACATTAGGAAGCCTTCTGTCGGCCAATGAGTAGTCCGAAGAGTCCAAGTTCGCACTAAATGCTTCCGTACCTGTCGCCGTCGAATCTGCTTAGCTGTTACACGCCAAATCAAATTGTTTTTTTTTGTCTTTTTATATGTTTGAAGGTTCAACCACGGAAGCGACGCAGTTTGGGCGCCAAAAACGAGTTGGGAGGCGTACCTCCGTTTGTACGGATGTATTTTTCAGATTGTCCAAAATATTGGGTAATAAAGAAAATAACATGAACAAAAAATCACGCACCGCCATCAGTACGGAAATGTCGTTTTGTAAAGGACATACCATTTTGCTTCTTTGTCAGTTTGCTATTGGCTGAAAGGCTGCCACTTAGCGCCACTCTGTGTAAATTTATAGTGTGTACGCTGAGCTGGTAATATATTATTTCTAAGTGCGAATGTCGATTTCTGACAGCATCTGCCGGGTGACGTACTTGTTGGGTTTGGAAATCGTACGAAATGTACAAAATAGAGTAGAACTTAACGTTATTTTATGGTATTCTATGCTATTTTACGGTTTACATTAAGCCTTCTGCTTTATAACTGTTTTTTACACTTAAGAAAAGGGTAACATCGGCGGCTAACAGCTATTCAAATATAATTGACACGGGAATCGCACTTAACATTGTAAAAGTGAAGTGTCACGCGAACGTTATGTAAGGAAACAGATTTGAACATTACTAATTTTTACAAACATATTATAAATTGGCCAACACTGCTTGAGAAGTCCCCAAATTGACTTAACTGCTATTTTAATGTTGATAACACTATTTTATAATTTTGGGCCATTGAGGGAGCGACAAAATTAGTGTTATTACAGCTGATAAGTAATAACGATGGGTAGTGTAGTCGTGATGGGTACCCGTCGAAGTGACTTGTTGGAAAGGACAACTTAGAGTATCCTTAGATGTGGTATTATTAGTGTGGAAGATACGGATAAACAATGTAGTTCTACTAACTTGATTTGCAAACCTTTCAACATTGCTCATTTTGCAATTTTTGATTAATTACTTCACTAGGAGCAGTTTTTATAGAGTTAAGTCACATGTTGTTAGAAAGCTAGGGTGCAATTTTAGGTTCATTTTCAACATGGGTTTACTGCGATTTGCTGCCCAAGCCCATGACTAAAACATGACAACAAAAATGTTGTAGCGTGCTCAATTGAAGTTTAAGGCTCCATGCGTTGTCTGACCATTATTATGTTGCATTACTTTCATTATCTTTGTCGTGTTGCTCTTGTGTTTACTTATTATACAATTAGTCTTAGTAAGTTTTATTTTGTGAGACACTTTGCTAGCTATTGGAGCTTTGATCAACATCACCTTATTCTCTGTTGTTCACAAGATGTAGTGTGGGTAATTCAACAAAAAAACGCTTTTGGGCCGTTAACTTTTTAAGGATTAAGTGACCTTTAAGGACAAAAGTAAATTTAGAATATACATGACCAATATTTATGGTTCTCTGTGGGCTGCAAGATGTAAAATTTGGTTGCAATAAGCCAAATTGTGAGATTTCAACTATTTATCCACCATAAGTATGCATTGCTCAGAGAAATTTCTAATTGTCTTCTTCCACTCTAAACGTAGTAGGAGACGATAAATGCATCGGATAAGAAAACCAATCAAGTCCAGCCAGCATCATTTTCAAAAACAGATAAAGGGTTTATGTTTAAATACAAAATGTTGAAATGCATGTTTTTGTTTTCGTTTACAGAGTTTATTTTTGGCTGGTGGACTTTGAATAATATGAACTTATGAATGCACTTTGCCGCACAGCTCGGCGGACATAACAAACCAATTCTTGTGAGGCATTCCATGAAGAATGTAAAACACAAAATTATAATTTTAAGAAGATTATATGCTTGTGAAATAGATATTTTACGATAAAAACTTACCACACCATAGGAAATTTAAAGACCAACACCCATCTTTTACAAACAAGAAGGAATACGATAAAGACAATTTAATATATAGCAGAATTTAACACAAGTAATAGAAAAAAGACGTTTAAAACAACATTAAGAAGTACAAATCTAATGATTTAAGTATGATTTAGGGAGAGGAACAAGTTGGGGTACGGGAATCAAAAACAACAACTGAAAAATCAACAAGAGCCCTACCAAGCTACCAGGAAATTTAAAAGTGGCCAATGAATATCAGAATAACAAAGAAAGTAAAAAAGGAAAAAATCTGAGGCTATCCATTCATAACCTTCCGAGTAAGTGATTTTTTTTTTCGACAATTTTTTTTTTCCTGACAGAAGAAATATTTGAGAACTCCGAGAAGAAGCAGATGGATGAGCAGAGAGAGAAGTAAGAGGAGGGAGAGGAAGGAGAGGAGGGACATGGGTAGGTAAAGCTGCAGGGAAGGTAAAGTGAAGGAGAGGGAAAGGAGTAGGAGCGGGGAAGGGTTCCTACTTTGAAATACATCACATATAATAAGAGCTAGCAAAAAAGGTACACTTTTGAGGTATTCACCTGATTTTCTCACGTCCTATTGGATTTGAAAAGTCTATTTGTCTTATAAACGTCGCCTGAGAAGTACAGTCAGATCACCGACCATGAGATCAACCAGATTCTGCCACATGCAGGATCATTCAAAGATCTCCGTGAATTTCAACGCTTTTGTCGCGTTTCATAATTTTTCTCATGTGAATTTTCGCGTCAAATTTTTAGGTCAAACAGTAATGTATGCGCAATTGGAGGCCGTCAGGGTTCATCCAGATGAGAATCGGACGGCAAAAAACGGCGTGCCATTTTCCATTTTTTGTTTGTTTTAAAAAAAAAATAGAAGACAAAAACGCTCTAACGGAACCTTTGCTATGGCGTTACTTTCAAAGATAGCGTCTTCGTGACGTCGAATTCGTCTCATCCATTCACCAAAAAGTGCGACATGAAATCAGTGTTTCCTTGAACAAAGTTCCAAACGTTTGGTACGAAGAAATCGGACGGTTGTAAAACTTCTACGACGTCGGATCGAAAAATCTCAACGGACATCGTCACGTGTGTCATCAACTTTTCAGGCTCGAAATCACAAATTTGAAATTTGATTGGCCGGAAGTTTCAATTCAAAAAAATGTATATACAGAACATCGATCTGTGCAGTTTCACTGGGCCAGTCACCTGTACGACATCCTGGAATACAATAACAGACAAATTCCAGGGAGGATTATGTTTCTTTCCCTGGATGTGACGTGACGTGACGTGACGCCCAGAGTTCCCAGGCAGATTTCGACTGCCACTAGCAGCTTTATAACGCCGAAGGCATCTTATTTTTCCCACACCGCTCTCCTCCTCCCCTCGTTCTCCTCCCATTCTCCGCTTCGAGGAGTTAGAAAAACACATAAAGTATAATAAAAGCTTACTTTATTTCATTTCCTTGCTGTTATTATTTCAAAGTTCTTAATTTGTCTGACGAGTAAGCTTTAGTTCCAGTTTCCCAGTTTCCCTACCGGAAACTTTCCCCATGGCACCGTTTCCCTCCACCTCACTGGCCGGTCTAGCTTCACTGTTCCTTGTCGTACATTCGTACATGTGGTCCGTACAGGCGGATTGTCCTGACTATAAAGTCAACGGTGGATGCGACACAGGGTCCTGCTCAACTGGAGGCCTCCTCACAAACTATTCGGTAAGGAAATCTAAATATACCGAACAAAAAAATAAATTGAAAAAAAATAAAGAACTAAATACGTTGAACAGATTGCCAATGCTCTGAAACCTTTTGGAGGTTAGAAAAGACAATAAAGTTTGCAAAATAGTTCAATGTGAGGCCAAGATATTGAAATATGAGTTACAAAAAGGTAGGAGGAGCAGTAAATAGTTTCACAGGAAGTAAACAATTTGGGAAGAATGAGGAATTGGCATAACCAGCTATTTTTTTTCTATGTTGCGGTAAACCGACTCAGTTTCAGTTTCCGTTTTTACTGATGTTCAGGTGCCTGCAACACCATTTCCATGTGGATTTGGGAATTGTGATTTTTCCGGAGTGATTCTCCTTAAGGGAATGAAAGTAACCGTAAGTCCGGAAAATGCCGCAGGAGACTGCTGTATGAAATGCAAGAGATCCTCAAAATGCAGCGTCTGGCAGTGGATTAAAACGTAAGCAAAAAAAACAAAACACCCATTTCTGAAAATTCCTTGTAGAGCCCGCTTTCTCTGTCATTCTCTCATTTTCTCTTTTGAAACTTATTAATATAGAACCATTTCACCGAAAATATTCGCTTATAATCATGGCCTTTTTTTTTGTTTTTTTTGTTTTTTTTTTATATTTTGGTTTACAGAAAAGCCAGCGGAGCTTGTTTCATCTACCCAGGAGTTCCTGCATTGGAATGTGGCTCTAAACCGAGCAACGTGGGAAGCAAATGTAAACGTTCCACTCCTCCTCCAGCTCCTCCGATTGGCCCCGACTGTCCCGCATACAACGTTTCCGACTGCAATTCTCCATCATGTGAACCTACCGGTGTTGTCGGAAACTATACGGTAAGAAATTGATTGGACTCACATTTTCTTCCTTCCTTTTTTTTGCTGCAAGAAAGAAAACCACCGGGCTCGAGGGAAATAAATGAAAATTTGTCATTTATTTTCTAAGCATAATATTGTGTCGATGTGCAGGTGCCAGAGACACCGTTTCCATGTGGATTCGGCATTTGCGAGTTTTCAGGAGTTATTATAAAGGGCGGGAAAAAGATTACTCTTGTGCCGAAAGATTCTGCGGAGGAATGTGCCGCGCAGTGCGCCAAAAAGCTAACCTGCAAAACTTGGCAGTGGCTCAAGACGTAAGTTAAACAGTCATTTTTTTTGTAGATAATTTTCATACAACTGGAAACAGGTTTTAGTTCCAAGATCACATTGTCTATTGGTATATCAACACATTATCCGTCCTTTGAGCATCACTCCTTTGCGCTTAACAAAATGTCTCAAGACTAAAAAAGCCTACATTTCACGACACTGCTCGTTTACCAATAAAAATGTCCTATGGCTCCAACTCGGTCTGCTTTCTTACTGGGGTCTACTTCGACGCCTCACCACGTCATACTCCCCTTCAATTAACATCCATTTATTATTTTCCTCTTCCAGAAAGGCTGGCGGCGAATGCTTCATGTACCCCGAGGGTCTGGGTCCGGAGTGCGGGTCGACCAAATACAACACCAGTGTGGGCATCAAATGCAGTCGCGTTTGTGACGATCCCCACTTTGTGGGCGCCCACGGAACCCACTATGACTTCAATGGAGAGCCCGGGAAAAGCTTCTGCCTCGTCAGCGACCTCCGTCTCCACATGAACATGAAGATGACCGGCTACTTGGACGACCGCACAGAGAGCGCCTCTCTGCTCGTCGGTGGAAAGGCCATGAGGACTTGGATCCGGGAACTCGGGATCCTCTGGATCGCCGACGACGGAGAGGACCATTCGGTCCTTCTCGCAGCGAGGTCCGGAAAGGAGACGGAGCGAGGAAATGGGTTTTTGGAGCTGGTGAGAGCTGACGGGGAAGTGTTGCCCCGTATGGAGGTGGGAGACAAGGGCGTTGGGCCGGGAGGCCTTGTGGTTAAGTTTGTGGCCGTCCAAAAGAAGGGAGTGTACGATGTCGACACCTATAGTTTAGGCCCACATCAGCATCGGAATCAACTGGCTGAAGGTGAGAAAGACACCCTCGCTATTTTTGCATCTCTCTCTCTCTCTCTCTCTCTCTCTCTCTCTCTCTCTCTCTCTCTCTCCGCCTCTCTCTCTCTCTCTCTCTCTATATTTCTCTTTATTTCTCTCCCTCTCTCCCTTTCTCCCTCTCCCTCTCTCTCTCCCTCTCTCTCTCTCTCTCTCTCTCTCTCTCCGTCTCTCTCTCTCTTTCTCTCTCTAAATTTCTCTTTATTTCTCTCCCTCTCTCCCTTGCTCCCTCTCGCTCTCTCTCTCTCCCTTTCTATCTCTGTCTTTGCTCTCTCTCTTCCCTCCTGTTCTCTCCCTCTCTGTCCATGCTCTCTCTCTCTCCCTCCTGCTCTCTCCCCCTCTCTCTCTCACACACACACACAAGCACACAAAACAGCTGATTTTTATCCTCTGGCGGGAAGCCTCCCTTGGGGAATGTTTCCCTGACCCACAAGACTTCTCTTCTTACAGCTATCCTTCTCTCTTTTCCATATTTATTGTCGACAGACCACCCCGGCGATTCACGGAGTGCTCGGACAGACTTACCGCGAGGGGCGCGAGGAGAAGACGGAGGCGTTCACCGCGCTGAGCTCAACGCTAAGTAAGGCCATCTCTGCGGACAGCGAAAGCGGCCGCGGCTTCCTTGACGGCCGGCCGCATGACTACGTCGCTTCAAATGTGCTGACGGCCGACTGCCGCTACTCCGGCTACAGGGGCCGCAATCTGCCCACGACGGTGGAATAGACGGCTAGAAAAGCCTGGAAAACCATATATAAGATTAAAAAGAATTCAATATTGAAGTATAAATGCACCGTTGGTGGTGAAGTGAGCGTTTTGTTAGGCTAGGCTTTGTACAATTATGATAAGGCGGGCAAATTGGTCTGTGCACAATGTAGAACATGTGGAATGGGCAGCTGTTTATATCTGGAAGAGAGAATCTGGGAGGCTTCATTTAAGCCATTAATCAATTGAATACTTGGCCGCTACCATACTTTAGAAAGTAGTGCTTTATTTCTTAGCATGATGTACTTTTTAGGTGTTAGCATGATGTAATTTTAGTTTATTCTCTTTTGTCAAAAGAGTTTCCCAATAAAAAATATTTACTGTTGTCAATGTAGTAATTTGGAATGACATGTCCTTGACGCCTACAATTTCCAACCTCTGCTTCTTCTCCAAGTTTCACTAAGAGTTTAAATAATAATTCCTGAAATCACCTAGTAATTGTCTGGAAAAGGATGAGTATTTGTCAAATGTATATGCTTCATTTGAATGGTTGCTACTGTATGGCACAGAAATTTGAAGGCAATGAAAATGGAAACATAACAGAAAGGACATTTAGAATATGCTACAATGTAAAGTGCAAATGATTTTGGTATCATTGTGTAGTTGTAGGAACCAGTTTTTGTTTTTTTCAACATTTTAAATGCAAAATGGCATTAATAACCCAGCATAACGTTTAAAACACTGATTGTGCAAGTGGCCCGAAATCGGGTGTGCCACTCGTTCTTAAATAAGAATTAATGGTCAATGTCGCATGTACCCCAGTAAGACAGTCCTTACTCTAGTATTTATAAAAAACTTGCATAAAAGAACTCGTATGTGTATAGCGATGGTGGCACATTTCTATCCCTACAAATAGATGACATTTTTGTGGTGGAATTGAGCGCCACTAAAGGGAAAATTGAAATCAAATTAACTAACAATGGAAAACATTTGAATCAAGACAGAGAATTGGTAAGAGATTATAGGCACATTGGAAAAAGGACGATGGGCACACGTCTTTGATCTTCCACTCATGATGTAGGTCGGGATTAAGGTTTCAATTCCAAAAATGTATTGTGATCTCAAGAGTCTTAACCAACGGAAGAAAAGGCAGGGTCACAGTAAACTGGCACGTGGTCAACCTCTTTGGAATAGGTTTGTCACGATAGGCAGAGTATGTGAAAAAGGAAGTTAATGTATAGATCTCAGCTCGGAAAAAATAAATTAGGGAAATTTGCACTGAGTTATAGAAGACATAATGTAAGTTGAGCGGAAAATGCAAACAAGACTGAGAATAAGATTGACTTTGGAATTAGGGCTGGATGTAGTACTCACCTTCTAGTTTCTGCACACGGGTAGCAGGAAAAAGGTTACACGGATATTAGAGAATGGTTAAGAGACAGAACTAAGTTTACAAAAGGTAACAATCAATTAAACTAAAGTTA